>VWYI01036779.1:110116-128044 GCA_013399455.1 Anthoscopus minutus | reverse complement strand
CAGCCGGCCCCGCCCCGGCCTCATCCCGGCCCCGCCTCCAGCCCCGCCCCGCCCCGCGTGCCGCCGCCCGTACTTGGCTTGCCGGTGCGTCCATCCACGGACGTAAGGACATCATGCAGGTGTGTATCCGTCTATGCACGGACATGTGGACATTCCTGCACAGGAAAAGGAGCTCCGGGAGGCCCTTCTGGCTCTGCGCAACTCCCTGACAGGAGGGGACACGCGGCAGGGATTTGGGATCTGCTCCCGGGGAACAGGGGCAGGAGGAGAGGGAACGGCCTGAGGCTGGGCCAGGGCAGGCTCAGAGTGGGCACAGCAGGAGTTTCTCCATGGAAAGGGAGCTCAGGCCTTGGAACTGCCCAGGGAGGTTTGGAGTGCCCATCCCTGGAGGTGCCCAAGCACTCAGAGCGCTGGGCTGGGGACAGGGTTGGAGTCAGGGCTGTCAGAGTTCTTGTGCAGCCTAATGGGTTCAGTGCACACATCTGTGCACACACTCTGACACACAGACAGGTCTGTGCACGCACAAGCACACACCTGCATGCACGTGTATGTACATTCCTACACACACACAACGTTGGGTGCTGTTCTGGTGTGAATTCCCCCCCCTCCAGCCTCTGGTGGCAGCTATGTGGCATCCCAGAGCCTATAGATGGGTCAATTGCCACCTCAGATTATGCTGAACAGACTCTGCTCATTAATTAACCCAGATTTAAATTATCTGGAGACATGTTTCAAACACGTTCTGTGACTGCAGGTGCAGGGCAGGGGAGCCCAAGGGAACTGTGAGCTCAACAGGGTAACACAGCTCTGCTGCCTCTTGGAATGAGCACAGAGGCAGACAGGTAAAGATGACACGATTGTGGGCACAGGCTACATGGACTTTGAGGCATTTACACCAGAATGTTGCTCCACATTGGATTCATTCTGCTGCTCCAGGTGGGATTTCCCTTTATCATGATGTATCATCAGTATATTGTCGGATTATACCAGCAGAATTGGTTTTATTTTTTAATAATTGCTTGAAAGTTTGTTTTATGCAGCTGAACTGTGTATCATTCGAGCTGACGCCTTATCTGCCTCCCTGATCAGCCTGGATTAGTGTCGGAAATACCTACTCTCCTGTGTGACACCTCCAGGCTCATCCTGCTGGAGTTTTCCAATTCCCACTACCCAGTCCCAGTGGATGTGGTGGAGTCACTCCCTCAGACACCTCAGCAACCTCCAAGCTCTGAGCCAGTACCCCCAGTGGCACCAGAAAGATGGAGACCCCCAGAGAGGGTTTATTTACAAAACAAAGTGCACAGTTCTGGCCACAACGTGTTTTTATCCATTAAAAGCACCTGTAAATCATCTCCTTCACCGTGACTTCAGGTGTGGAGTCCCCCAACCTTCCCTGGTCCCTCCTGAAGGTGGGTGGTGCTGGGCTCCAGCACGGCATATCTCAGGGGCCCTCAGCAGCAGAGCCACTGGGTCACCCTGGCTCTGAATAACAATCCCTTGTTTCTCATTTTGGTGTTTTCTGGATAAATCCCACACATATGTAAATGCTTAATTCTGTTTGCACTCAGTGATTTGTTGCAGCCAGACCTGACTGTCCCTCCTCTGGGAAACTGAAAACCTTTCAAAGAGAGCTGGAAGAAGGTGAGAGGACTAGGTAATGGACACCCATTACTCTCCCACAGCTCTCTGCCACCCAGGTGTGGGCTGCCACACCTCCTCACTCCCATATCCCCCTCTTGCTCACAAGGGGAAGGACACCGGCAGAGTTGGGAATGCCACCCTCTCAGGTACATCTGGAGTTTGACCAATGCCAGGGCGGGACAGAAGAAACCACCAGTTTTCCCTCTCTGAAGGGAAACACCAGCCAGCCCAAGCAGAGATGGCAGCTCTCCAGAGGATACAGGAGCATGGACCTTTGCAAAAAGCCAGGGAATCCCATCATCCTGTCCCATCCCGTCCTGTCCTGTCCCACTTTAATCCATGCTACTGCACCACTCTGGGTTTTGGGAGGAGCTGTTGCTCTCTAGGGAGTGCAGTGGGTGAGCTTGGTTCCCTGGGGATTTATGCAGAGTGCACAGGAGAAGCCCCGAGGACTGATGTGATGGGACCACACATCAGAAGGATGTGATGGGACCACATCCAGTAGGACTTGTGCCCATGGGTGGTTGCCCAGAATCTCCCTGAGCCTGTTTGCTGGGACCACCTGGGTCATGGACAATCTACCCTGCCACTCCAGAACCGACTGTGTGTTCCCAGGGGCATGGCCGTGTGCCAGCAGTGGTGCTGGGGAGCAGGGACCAGCAGGATCCAAGTGCCCCTCACCCCAGCATTAGGAAAATTAATCTAAAAACACCAGAGGTTTATGTCCAAAAAGGAGACAGAGGAGTCCTTTTACTGTATTGGAAAAAAGGGAGAGGCCATGGGGGCCCCTGGACTCTCTCAAATTTTCAGAGGACACAGCCTCCTTTTTATCCCAATTTCCTGGCAGCATTTCCCTCTCTCTTTGCCCATTGGCTGAGGTACTTGAGATGTCCAGACTTCCCAGAATGCTCGATACCTCAGATTCCCCTCTAATGTACAACCCTCCTGTTTAATTTTTAATTCTTATGAAATCTTTGGGTTTTCCCCATTATTTCTTTCATCTTTCAATACCCAACTTCATTTATCAGAAAACCTACAGTTTGTTTGTAAAGGCAAATATCTTTCCATTCATCTATCAGTGGAATCCTTCCCATTGTTACTTCTATCTCTCAGTGCTAATTCCATTTACCAGCAAACCCACGGTTTGTTTGTAAAGACAAATCCGTCATTCCTGTCACCAGAAAGGGGGTCCGTGCTGGTGCCTCCCCCAGTGCCGTCCAGCCATCCCCCATGCCACGGGGCAGGGGCTGGTTGTGCTGCTGCTGGGTTTTCTCCTGAGTAAAGTCTTTGGCTAGAAGGGGTCACTCTGAGCTGAACCAGTCAGCCTGGCAGGACTTCACCCATCAGCCTTCTCTGGCCCTTCCTTCCTTCCTTCCTTCCTTCCTNCTTTCCTTCCTTTCCTTCCTTTCCTTCCTTTCCTTCCTTTCCTTCCTTTCCTTCCTTTCCTTCCCTCCCTCCCTCCTTCTGCCAAGAGGGTCCCAGTGCTGTGCCTCGGGCTGGTCCTGCCACACCCCCAGTTCCTGGGGCAGACGGACACAGAGCCCCAGGGAGCGCTGCCCACCTGGCAAGGCCCAGCCCAGCAGAAGCCCGGCTTTTCCCAACCTGTCCCAGCTGGAGCTTGCCCTGCTGTGCCCCCATCCCCACGCTACCTGCGTTCCCATGGCCCCACTCTGCCCAGTCCCAAAGGGCTCGGGATCAGCCAGGTGAACCCCACCCTCGCTGCGGGGCAGGAGTGTGCTTGGGCTGTCAGACTCATGCTATAAAGGGATATTTAAAGCATTTCCAGAGGTTTCCTGTACACAGGAAAAACATACTGTTCCCACTGGGGATTTCAACCACAGGTTTCTTTAATCCGCCTTAAGGCATAGCTGAGATTTTGTATCTGGGAGCAACTGAAAAGATGCTGTTCTATGAGTGATATTTTAATTCTCTCTTAAAAGAGGCCTTTAAAACAAGGCTCAAAGCTCTGTCTGGAGTGAATTCACAGTGGCTGTATCAACCTTAGCGCCCCATGCAGCCTGTGGGATGGAGAGCTTGTTCAGGACCACTGGTGAATCCTGTAAAAGGGAATAAACCCACAGCCTGTGTCTGCAGGGTGACAATTTCCAAAAGACTTCCTCTTTTTAATGCTCTCAGTGAAAGCAGAGCAGTTTGCTTGGGGCAGTAAGGGACAAGGCACAGCAGAGGAAAGCAGGACAAGGATAACCACAGAGTATTTAGACAAAATGCAGAAAAAAGGCAGGCAGATGGCATGAATATTAGTGCATGAATATGACTAGCACTCTGAGAATTTCCCAGTGTACTTCCGACTGGTTTGGGCTTGCTTTTATAATTAATTTATGGAAAGCACTTAAATTGGGAATAAACACAATCTCACAAATCCCTCCTAATCTCTGCCTGTATTTTTGAAATGATACCCTGAAGGTATAGTTCCTCAGAATGATTAAACTGCTTTTCTTTTAAGAATTAAAAGGGACCTCTTCCATGTGGTAGTGTGCTGGGCAGCCAGGCCCACATTCTGACCTGCTCTAGATGCAATATACTGTTGGAAGTGCCCAGGTAAGGCATTTCCCCACTGGAATGCTGGATGCCAAATCTGCCAATATTTTCATTTTGGATTCATGTATTTTAATGCAAAATACGACCTGGTGTGTTGTCAGCCTACAACTCAGAAGCACTCAGCTATTAGCATAAATTTAGAAAGCTCCTAGAAAATGAAAAGAAATGTATTTAATTAAGTGTCTGCTTTTCCCTGTTGGTGGAAGCCAAGCTCCCTCCGTGGGTGGGATGTGTGCGAGGCGCTTGGGGCGGCAGAGCACAAGGGTGGTTTGGGTCTCTGGGTGCAGGCAGAAGCAGCATGGAGCAGCTCTGCACAGCAGGGGAAGCCTGGGGAGATACAGGATTTGCACCCTGAGGTGCTGCTGGCCCTGCTGTAGGTCAGTGCTGGTTGGGCCTTGTGTCTCTCTGCAGGAAGGGTAGAGCAGTGAGGAACAGAAAAGCAGGGCATGGGAAGCTCCCCACTGTCTCCAGTGGGAGGCAGGTCCCCAGAGTGCTCATGGCTGTGGGGTTGTGCCTGGAAAGGGTCCAGGAATGACAACATGAAGGTGTGGGAAGCAAACAATGATTTTATTAAATGACTTCTTGTACTTCAGCATGGGAATCCAGGTAAGAATTACACAGGGCCTAGCCTGTCCCTTTGGTTTGGCCTGTGCAGCTCAGTTGTGCATACAAGAGGCATTTTCCTTGTCCCCTCCAGCAGCGTCTCCATGTCACAGTTCATGGAAGGACACTGTGCTGCTGGGGGTGTGGTGCTCACCTCACAGATGTGGGGACATGAGAAGGTTACCCATGTGCAGCTGTGGGGTGCTGGCCTGGAGGTGCTAGGTCAGTGCCCCCTGTTCTGCAGCTCCAGGAAGGCCTTGGGACATGGACATATGGGCAGCAGCCGAGGAGGCTGGCAGGAGATGATGCAGTGGTGCCACCTTGGGTGCCACCAGAGGCATGTGGCTGGGACCTCTCACTGCCTGTGGATGGCCAGGAGGGCAAGAGGTGGCAGTGCCACTCCTGCTGAGTCCTTGTTCCAGTGCTGTGCAGAGTCCTTGTGTCTCTTCTCCCCACAGCTCTGCTGCTCCCCATGGCTCTGTTCCTCCCCATGGCTCTGCTGTTCCCCATGGCTCTGTTGCTCTCCACAGCAATCCCCATTCACACCTCAGGGCACCTTCCCACTGGCCACAGTGGGTGGAGAAGCTGGGGTTGGTTTTGCAAATCCTCTGTAATATATATATTGTATAATATAATGCAATATATAGTACAGATGTAAGATATGTTTTGTAAAGTTACTTGTTGCTCTCCTGCTGCAGTAATTTTTCCATCTCAACCTTCCCAGGGCTCTGCATGCTTTTTTATTTTGCTCAGCATTTCCCTCCTACACACAGGAGTGATAGGTTCTAATATAGTTTTTCTGTTCCTTAGGGGAAAAGAGAGAGATTGTGAAAGACTGAATGCTATCTTTGTTTTCAAAATAATGCTGCAGTAATTAAAATGCTTGGAAAGTTGCTCTCTTCCCTGAAGTAACAAATAGTTTTGACTGTTTTGCCCCATTAATTGCACATTACTTGGATACGTGTATTTTATAACATGCGTATTCACTCACCTGCTTGCTCTGAAAGTTAAATGCATGTTTGAATATGCATTATACCCTTTAATGCACAGTAATTATTTGGTACATTACTACAGGCTGCTCCTGAGCCACCCCTTCCCAGGGAGCAGGTTTTTGCGCTAGCTCTGGGCGGGCTTGGTGCCCTCTCCTGCCGAGGGACCTCGTGCACTTGGGTGACTGCCAGCACCAGCTGGGAATGGTCCAGGGAGACCGCTCCAATTCTTTTTCCACAGCAGATCCCAGCTAAAGGGACCCAAGTTCAGCTGTCTGTAGTCAGTGCAGGCTCCAGACCCTGTGACCAAATGGCCAGCTCCTGCCAGCCTTCCCCAGGGGCTCTGTGTCCCCAGGCTTCGTAGGAAGCAGCGCTTGCATGGTCCCAACTGCAAAAGCTGCAGCTTGCCCAGCTGAGGGGAGCAGGACTACCAGTGTTTGGGGCAGAACCATGAAAGTCTGGGGCAGGATAGGCCAGGCCATTGCTCTCATGGCTGTCACTTGCTAGGATCACCTGGTTCTGCTTTTGGACTGCAGCACATGACATAAGGAATTAACAGTCTCCCGCCCTCAGGGAGAGTGGTAACAGATTTTGTCAGGTTTCTTGTTGGCTGAGGGATACCCAGAGTGTCTGAAAGCTCAGCACCCATGATCAGAACACCCAGTAAATATGAGGTCCCTGATCTCCCTCCCCTGACATGTGTAAAACAGCCAGGAGCTCCCACCAGCTAAACCAGTGCTGGGTCAAAGATGAAATAACCACAGGCACAGGGCATCATGGCCCCAAGCAGACATTTTCCTGCTGCATCCCTTCCTTCTGCTGCTGCTCCCAGCTGCTTCTGGAGCCCTCACCTGAATGGGGAGCACTCACCTGGGATGTGCAGGCCAGACCCCCCCACAGCTGCAGATGGATAGTTTTCCCGTGCCTCCATGTCTGTGAGAGTGAGGCAGCCCCAGGATGGTCCCTGTGGGGATCACATGCCCTTGAGAGCAATGCTGAGTTCCCCACAGAACCAGCCCACGGCACACAGCACTGGTGTGGCAGAGCTGGGAATGGGGAAAGTGACCCCCATCCCTTGCCTGGCACGGTGCCAAAATGGAGGAGGCCCCAGCCCCAAGTGTGCATCCTTCCAGCAGACCCACATCTTGGCAGCTGCCCCTCTCAGGCGGCTCTGTGAGCGGGAGGGAAGGGCAGGGACCAGTTCCCAGCCAGCTGCCACTCGGCAGTGCCAGGGCCACGGCTGGCAGCCGTGGTGCCAGCAATAAGTCCGGCTGCAGCTTCTGAGGAACAATGTGCTCCTACTGTATGGTACCAGATTGTACATCAAAACTATTATTTCCAACATCTCTGGCTTAATTGTAAAACTATAATACAAATGACATTGGGGGTTTGCTGGAGTTAAATTTTAATAGCAAGCCAGCGCCCTTTTAATGACATTTTATACATTTAAATTGGGCATGATCCCTATGGGAACAGTAATTTTATTCATGGAGATTATGTCTAATTTGAATATAAAAACACCACTAAAAAGATATTGGATTTGCTATTTTTCACTTGCAGGAGCTCCGGAGTCCAATCTTCCAACTGACTGGGCTTTGGTGGATTGAAAAAGCCCTACAGTCCCCACCCAACTTCCTTCCAGGAAAGTGCAGTATGAGATCCATGTGCGTGCTGGCCTGAGCTGGCTCTGGTGGCTCTCCATGCCCATGCGGGGCAGGAGGCCGTGGGGCAGCCATCCGGGATGGGCTGTGGTGGAAGAGCCCTGAGGTCTGCTCCAGCCCCGGCACACATCCTGCTGCAGCTGTGCTGGAGCCTCTAAGGATGGCAGCTGCCTCCACCACTGCTCCTCTTTCTTGCGCTGGAGCTGGTCAGAGGCTCCCGAATTCCAGTGCCAAACTAATATGACTCCTGTCAGATTGGCAAGTGCCTCGGCTGGACTGGTCCTTTCCTCCCTCGAAGGCAGAAGAAGGTCTGGCTGACGCTGTGCTGTGCAGCAGCAGCCCTACGAGTTCTTTCCAGTGAAAGCAGAGCCACAGATTGATGGCTGGCAGGCACCGCTCTGCTGGGATTGTCGCCAGCCCACACTCACCCCAGGCTGTGTGAGAGGGACCCTCAGCGGCTGGTGCTACTTTTGAGAGCCGGGAACGCTGGCACAGGACAGCCAGAGCCGAGGGATGTCTGTGGACACCCGGGTGGCACCTGCAGAGGCCGGGCTCCTTGCCGGGGCGGATGCCGAGCAGAGGTGCCAGCCTGCGGCGAGGTACCCTCGAGTCTCCTCTGCGGGGGCGGCAGGAGCTGAGGCTAATCGCAGCCGCTGTGGCCGCCCCGGGCCGTGCGGAGCGGGCGCCCGCCGTGTGCGGGACTGCGGGGCAGCAGGAGCGGTGTGCGGTGAGCTCTGCGCATGACAGCGGCTCCTTTTCCCCGGACACCGCAGTGAAGCCGCGGAGGTGACAGCAGCAGCTCTTGGCTCCTCAGGGGACAGACCTGTCCGTCGGGGAGAGCGGGAGCCTCCAGGGAGAGGGGCTGCAGCCCCGCACGGCCGCCCTGGCTGCCCGCCGAGCGCCCCGCACCGCGCCGCGATAAGGGCCGGGCGCGCACCGCGCGGCAGCCTCATCTCCGAGACGGGATAAACTGTTTGGCCTTTGGACAAGATTATTTCTGTTCAGAACACGATTGTTATCACTTAATTGAAAATAATTATCCAATGCAAATTGGCTTCGAGTTGGCAGCTGAGTTGAGGAGATGGTGCTGTCCGGAGGAGAGCCGACTGCGGTGGGACGGCGAGAGGCTGGGACTGGCCGCAGGGCGGAAGAGGGAGAACACTACAGGGGCAGATGTCCGATGTCTCCTTTGCAACACTTGCACCCCTCCAGGAAAACGGCGGGCCCATCCTGCCCAATGCTTTCATAAACTGGGACCCTCTGGTTTGCAGTCCCACAGCAGCCACCGAGACAGCAGTGGGAGTGTAGGTGCTGGAACCAGCAGCTTTAGAGACCTCAGCTCAGACGTGACAGCGTCCACCAGCCTGTACCCCACCTGTGCCAGTCTGCATTGAGGATTTCATCACATGGAGGATGCAGATCTCCTGCTGCTGTCCACTGGAAGTCAACACAGTATGTACACATAAAGGAGGTGGCTGGTACCATAGTGGGGCTGAGGCACAACTGGGATGTGGAAACCTCTGGAAAGCCCATCAGGAACAGCCCCCTGGAGCTCTGACACAACCAGGCACTGAAGCCTCAGCTGGGCTTGTCCCTCTTCTGCTGGACTTGCTCTGGCCACGTGCAATCAGCCCATCAATCCAAATGTTACCTGTGTCTGTGTGTTCCTGCCAGTGAATAGAGGAGAACGTGGCTCTATGAGACTCTCCCCATCCCAAACCCCCTGGTGCCTGCTTAACCTTCCTCCTCTGGATGTGGGCACCCCTGCCTGCAGGCTCCTTGGGCCGTGGTCAGCCCTGGTCCCTCCTGTCTGGCCACTCCCTGCGGCCACTCTGCTTTTGGTGTTGCCTCTACTCCTCTTCCTTGTTTTCTGCCTGGATGGATTTGGATTAGACAAGACCTTCCCAAATACACACAATGCCCCTGCCAGTGCACAAATACATCACAGAATACCAGCTTTCCACAACAGTATTTCTATGATTTGACCAGACTGGCACAAGGTTAATTAAAAAAAACAACTCAATGTTTAAATGCAGTTTCATCAGGAGAAGTGCAAAATGCCTCTGCAAGAATTTCTGCCAGGACTTTTCAAACCTTGCAAAGCACAATTAGACACAGTCAAATATTTCCCTGGTTAAAGACTATTAGTTTTCCTTACATTTGTCATGAATTAATTTTTTCTGGCTGTATGAACAGTGTTTCCTTTATAAATACAACTGGCTCCTTTACATTGAAGAATTAAATTTGCTCTGATAATGAACTGAGGTGCTAATAATCATTTTGCAATGCAAAAAACGTGCAATTACTGGCTGCTGTACCATGTGGTGCCATGGTCGGCTGTCACTGACCCTGCTGTGCCATTGTCACCCACAGCCCCACCTCAAGGGTGCAGCGTAGGTGCCCATCCTTGCTGGGATCTCCTGTGTCAGTGCCCATCTGGTGGGGTGAACCAAGCTCAGGTTTGCTCGGTGCCCTTGAGCAGCTGCTCAGTGACATGTGGGGTGAAGCCAGGTCTGCCAGCAGTGCCAGCCTGAGCACACGGGCTGCTGCTGGCACAGCCCTGTATACGTGCAGTTAAGTCATGGTCCCTGCAGACAAGAGCTGCACAGAAAGGCTGGTGTTCTGAGACAGACTTCAGAGAAAGGAACACTTCCAGGAGGAGCCAAACCTGTGATATGTCACACAGACACATCTAGCCCTCCCACAGGTGTGCCATCGACACAGACACCTCAAATTGCAGCACTCCTTCTTCTTCAACCTCTCTGTGTAGCGCCTGCAACAAATGATGGACCCAATACTCCCTTCTCCCCTCTTCACTCCTGGGACACCTGCCCCCATTACCCAACAAGACTCTGACCTTCTGATCCACCCATCTTGTCTCCTCTGCAGTGCTGGCTCTGAGCTGCAGCCCTTTATTTATTCACGCAATGTAGGTTTCCTCATGCTGCCTCACCAGTGCACATCAACTGTGACCTCGAGACACCGTCCTCTCCTGGGATGAGCATGTTTTTCAGTCCCAGGCATCTCTGGAGTAAGAACTGACAGTTCTTTAAAGGAGGGGGAAAGCAGGCGGGTGCAGTGACAGGCTGAAGTACATTGTGTTTTAATGGAATAAAGCAGAGCTCGATGGAAGCCGCTCAGTCCGCCAGGTGCCAGGCCTGGTGCAGGATCCTAACAAACACTGCCCTTTCAGAGCACCTGACATGCTGATACTGATGATGCTGGGAAATCCACCCCTTTTCGCTATTTTTGCTATTTTCCTTGTCCTCTCCTCCTCACTGAATGTAAACAATCTCCTGCTGCTTTATTCTTGGGCTGAACTCCCTAGGATCCATCAGCTGCCCCACAGAAGCTTGTGCTGGGTGGCATTGGTTGCTGGTGCCAGCTGGTGCTAGCCACAACCTGCTTTGTTTCAAGTGGTGCCAGCCAAGCTGCAGGCACCAGTTTATGTCACACCTGATTTACCCAGGTGCTTTCCAGCAACAAGCCAGCCTTGTCCATGTCCCTCTTTCCTCACTGGTGGCACTATCCAGACCTGCCATTTCTCCCCTGAGTACCCTGGTGGGTACAGATTTCTGCAGAGCCTGACACTGGTCAGTCCTGGAGATGACGTCGCTCCCTGCCAGGACCCAACACATTCCTGTTCCATGCCTCAGGCTGGATGTGCCCCTGCAGGATCTTGCTTCTTTTCCCACAGCGCCAACGCTGCTGCCTGCCAGCCTCATCCTGGCCTGGGGCCTGGAGGATGCTCCCTCACCCAATCCCGTGTGCTTCCAGGGTCAATGCTTCTCTTTTTCCTCTTCCAACGGTCCTGCAAAACTGCTTCTTCCATCTTTTACTCACTGTCCTGTGGTCACAAGCAGCAGTCATCCACCAGAGCAAAGGCTCTGTGGGGCTGCATACCTGAGGATCTGGAACAACATCCAGAGGCAATTCCACCTCAAACTCCCTGTCTGGTGCTGGCAGCAGGTGCTGCCCGTGACACGCAGGACACACAGTCGGCAGCCAGATTTGTGTGGGCTTCAACCAAGCACCTGTGTAAGTCACTGTGCCTAACTCCCTGCCCTTCCCAAGGCCGGGCAGGCTGTGCCCACCAGCACTCAGCAGGGTGTGAACAACTCCACAGCAGTGTCCAGGGTAAAATATTCCTGCCTTAAGTCACTGCGCATCAGAGACAGAGGCCGGGACTCCCGGCTGCTCTGACTCCAGCTGTGCTGGCCGGGCACAGGGTCCTCAGGAGAGGACTGAGAGCTCCCACTTGCTCCACCCTCTGGCACTGCACATGGATGATGTAAAGGCACCTCTGAGGTGCAGGAAATGCACTCACCTCAAGACAACTTAGCTGGCCAGACACCAAAATAGCCACTGAGAACAGCCCTCCTCCCTCTCTGCCAGGTTTGTGCTGGTTTGGCTGAAGGCCAGTGGTGATTTTTGCTCAAATGAAACATGAAATTCAAAACTGATAAGGGATGTACAGCATAGCATCTGGGAAAAGAGCTGTTTCCGTGTCAAAAACAAGTCTTTTCAGGGGTGGAATTAATATTTTTTTCAATAGGGCTAAAACTGACTTTCTTTTCAGTATCAGGAATTTTTCAATCACGCAATAAATGAAGTTAAGCAAAACTTAATTTTTGTTGCCAAGGTCATGCTGAAGCAAAGCTAGACATTAGGTTCACAAATACTATACAGGTGTGTCTACCACAAATACCTCTGAAACAGGATTACAGGGTCACCAGAACTCCTAAATTCTCACTGTTGGTTTTGCTAAACAAAAACCTGATGAATTTAGCAACCACGAGCATGGGATAACACTGGCATAATGAGAGTCCTCAGTGTTTTCTTGGGTGCCCATATTCCTTTCCAGATATCCCTGCAGGGTACAAATAGTTTCTATTTGTAACACAGGACCACAGCACAAGGAGAGACTTGCACTTCAGTGGCACCACGCTGTTACCATCAGATGCTCACTAAGAAGTGGTATAGCAGCGAGCACGTCACAGAGCAGCAGCTCTGTGTATGGATAATTTCTTTTTCAGAACAGTAGAGTGTAAATGCATTAATTTTTTTCCTTTACACTTGCCAGTGATGATGTAGGTTCAGCTCAGGAAAGAGAACATGATGTTGTTTTCAATTATGTTTGAAATGGAAGGAACTGAGGAACAAAGCCATTTCTTTCATATTTCTCATGTAAAGTTTTATTTGTGTTAGTCCTTTGATAAAGCATCTTATTTTTACAAACCTTAAAACAACATGCTGCATTCCAGTGTACAAAAATAATTGTTTTAAAAAAAATTTAAATTTTAGCACAGTGTGACTGGAACCAAGTATGTTCTTCATACTCCACTCCTTTTCCTCTAGAAACAGCCTCCACATCAAAGGAACAAGGACAGATTTAGTGTGAGATGTAAACTCTGTTCCAGGCCCAGCTGGTTAGCAGAGCAGGAGTGAGCAGGACAAGAGAGGGAGCTGAGCCCTGAGGGCAGGGGTCAGGTGGGTGACTGCTGCATCCCAAAGCCCAAAGCAGAGATGTGGCTGCCCCTTCAGGGGGGAGGGAAGTGTCCAATGCCCTCCTGAACTCTGGAGAGGCCCGCTGGCTGAGGGGATGTGCTTTGTACCCGCGTTCCTGCTCTCCACCCCAATCCCCCTGGCCCAAGTCTCCCTGGCACTGGCCCCACAGGTGCTGTGCTCCAGCAGCACAACCACATCTCACCTGTAAAGAAACAAATCCTCCCCAGCCCAGCATGCCCCCACACTCCCAAGCAAAGGAAATAAACATACAACATGTTCTGAGACCACTCCCCAGAGGCTGGGGTCCTGCTTGCCTTGGGGACAGCTCAGAGACAGACTGGTCCCCTCTGGTTGTGGAGATGGACACGGTGGGTGATGGTGCCCAGCGTGCTGGGTTAGGGACGGACTCAAACTCATGTGCTAAGAGAGGGATAGGAATAAAGAGAAGGCAGAGCCAGGGAATGCCAATGCTACCTGCCATCACCAGGATTTCTGTTTGGACTTCTTCTTCTTCTGCTTTATAAGGAATAGATTGTCCCTACTGTCAGGACTAGCATTTTTCTGCTTTTTCCATTTCTTCTTCTTTTTGGCCCCTCCTAGAGGCTGCTGCACAGACATGATTTTGCTGCCTGAGAATGCCTGGAACAGGGACTTGTGGCGGACCCTGCTGCCCTTGCACCCCTGTTGCTTGTACCCTCGAGGGAAGTCCTCTGGCTCACAGTGGATTTCAACTCCCCTCCTGTGCTTCTCCTGCTGGGGCTTCTTTGCCTGAGACACCTTAATCTTTAGCTGCTCATTGTTCCTGCTTTGCTTCCTCTGTTGTTCTTTCCAAAGTTTGCTCTTTTTCTTGAGGCTGGGCACCTCAGGCTGTTCTACCTGCAATGGTGTTTCAGACTGTTCGGGCAGAAGGCCAGCTTCCTGCAGGTCTGCAAAGCAGAGAGGATTATTTCAATACAGAGCCTAACAGCTGGCACCTGAGCCATCACAGCTCTCCTTAGATACATATGAAGTTAGACAAAAATTTATCTCTGGCATATTTTTTCACTCTGGGTTTTTCCAGGCTAGAATCTTAACCAATTGTGATTTAATCCCCTTCCTGCTATTTCATGGCATTTTTAATGTCAGCAGATTTTTCAGAATTAAAACATCTGACAATGCTCACTGAGTGACTTTGACACAGTCAATTTCCATGATAGACACGGATGAGTAAAATCACAAATCTTTTACTAGCACCAGGCCACCTGTCCAAATCCATGCTGCTTTTCCCAGCACATGAAAATAATCCCACAATGTTTCTAAAAAGCACACACACAGAACTGAAAGGTGGGAAGGATCTCCCAAAACACACTGTACCTGCCACTTTTCTTTTTAACCTGTTGGCTCTCCTCTTGATGTCATGTTCATCATCGTAGTAGTAGACGAAGGGAGAAGTGGGGAACCTGTTTCCCTGCATCCGCTTCTCTGAGCACTCCTGCAAAACACATTTCAGGTCACCAGAGGTGGCTGAGTGGTGATTTCCTGGAAGAGAAACGGGCTGGGCCCTCCAGGTCCTGATCTGTACTTGTGGGGATGTGGTCAGCACTGACATTTTCATGACTAGCTCGTAATCCCTCCTGCACACACTGAAACACTGGTGCTGTTTGAGCACACAGAAGAGATTCCCTATCTTCCTGTAGTTACCACACACCTGAAACACCCACAGAACAGATGATGAAGACCAGATGAAGACAGGTGAACACCAGGCAAGCTGCTGACAGAGCTATTGGACATAGGGACAGGGCTGTCCTGCTGTCAGGCAGGACCCCAACGCTCGCTCTGCACACACACAGACCCTCAGAGACTGTTTGGCCCCAAACAGTGTCATGGCAGGGCAGCCCTGGCCCCTGGGCAGCTTTGGGGGAGACAGGGGAGGCCAAAGGGGCGGGTGGGCCGGGGAGAGGGGAGCAGCCATGGGGAGTCAGAGCCTGCCAGGCTGCATGGTGTCATGTGTACTGTCCCCTTACTGGCACAAACCACAGACAAATCCTGCAGCAGGCTGCTCTGCACACCTGTCAGAGTGCAGGGAACAGGAAGAGGAGAAAGAAGAGAAGGAGAGCCCTAAACAGACAGCTGAGGTGAGGAAGGGGCTGACTCTGGCATCATGTGCATGCCAGCCTATTTCCCAAACACTTGGAACAGGAACGTAAGTTTTTTCACTGCTGTACACACAGTTTTATCCATGCCTTGAGTGCTAGGCTAACAGGAACAGTTCCTATGATTTTGCCTTCTATCTGGGTACCATGTGATACTGAGAGGTATTTTATGCTTCTTTATCCTCCTTGCAAATTGCTTGTTAGCTGCTGTGCTTTGCTTCATCATCCTTCTCTTCTTAGATACTGCTGAGATCATAGAAACACACATAAAATCCCACACTGGCTTGGCTTGGTAGGGACTTTAAAGATTATCCCATTCCACTCCCTGCCACAGGCAGGGACACCTCCCACTGTTCCAGGCTGCTCCAGACCCCAATGTCCAACCAGGCCTTGGGCACTGCCAGAGATCCAGGGGCAGCCCCAGCTGCTCTGGGCACCTGTGCCAGGGTCTGCCCACCCTGCCAGGGGAGAATTTTTTCCTGACAGCTAATCTTACTCTACTCTCCATCACTTTGAAGCCATTCTAGTGACATATAGGCCTCACTAATCTCAGGAGCTGTCACTCACCTGATGTTTGCACTTTAGGACCAGCAGCTTTCCTGCATGTGCTACTGCTACCACTCAATGCCACCCTGGCAAGCCCTGTTGTTCCTGCAACCAGTGCCAGCCAGCACAGGCTTCTGTGGGGCAGCTGATGGATCCTAGGGAGTTCAGCCCAAGAATACAGCAGCAGGAGATTGTTTATATTCAGTGAGGAGGAGAGGACAAGGAAAATAGCAAAAATGGCAAAAAGGGGTGGATTTCCCAGCATCATCAGTATCAGCATGTCAGGTGCTCTGAAAGGGCAGTGTTTGTTAGGATCCTGCCTGCTCGGCTTTCCCTTCCAGAGGCACAGCAGATCAGAGATGCATTTTTGATGCACTTAGTATTTCTCGGCATCTTTTTGGCATTTGCTTGGCTGAAATTTAGTGAGGAATAAGTTTTTCTGCAAGTGTTTTGCCTGTTTTTGGGAATGGTGTGCACATGGGAAGATCTGGTATCTCCATCCTCTCGTGTTGCTATCACCTTATCCTCTTTCATACAGTCATTGCTCAGGCTGTTTCTGCTCCTTGTGCACTACTGCAAGTATTTTCTTATCTGCCTTAACATTGAGAGACATAAAATGTCCATTAATTGCTTTCCTCTCTTTCTGATTTTGTACAGGTACTACCATTTTCAATCTAAGTCTTCACTATCAGCTCCTCACACATAATTTCTAATTATTTTTGCAGCAGCCTTAATAATGACTTAAATAATCAATTTACAGCATCCCTAATAATTACTCATTATTTTTACAGCAGCCTTACTTGTATCTGTGTATGTCTGTCATCCTCCAGTGCCATTTTTTGAACACTTTAATAAAAGTAAACTAAAGTAAAGGCCCAAGCTTTTAACAAAACATACTAGATAGTTTAAGGGGCTGACACACAAAAGCAGGCAGAAGTGAAGAGAGGAATTTGCTGGCAATTTCCTGTTTCTAAGTTACAGGAAAAAATAAACTAAACCTATCCAATGCATGATTAATATTAATTTTCTAGATTATTTGTGGCTTGGCTCCTGCATTTATTCCATAAAAGAAAAAACCCTGTTATTTGCTTTGTGTTGGTCATTACAGGTAAGAGCTGAACTTACCCTGATAGGCACTAAAAAAGTGATAAATATCACCAAAACACCCTGGAAGATGCAGGCACAGCTCCTTGTCCTTACTGAAGCCACTTAAGGCTCATGACATCTCCTTAACCAGGCTGTGCCATACAGAAGGACAACGCAAAACTTAGCCCAGACGTTGAACTAAACTAGGAAAATACAAATAAGGATCATCACAAGCAGGCAGAAATGGAAGATTCCCAAAACAGCACTCAAATAGTTGGGCTGATTGTGGTGAAATACTGACATGATGTGGAACACGGCAGTGAGGCACTAACGGGAAAAAAAGAAAGGGAAAAAAAAAAGGCTGTATTCAGCAACTGTTTTCCAGTGAATATTCTCTCTCCCAGGCAGTCTCAAATCAATGAACCTGCTGAGGAGAGACAGCAACTTCTACTTGCCTCTCTATTTTTAAACTGCATGTATGAGATCCCTTTATACACTGGCGTCCACCAACCACAGCAGTGCTGTGGTCATGTTCGTGTCACACACACACACCAGCTTGGCTCTTCCAGCTCTTTCCTCCAACCACACTTACACCGTAGCAGGGATGGATTTCCACCCCAGAGAGTGCAGACCTGGCAGAGAGTGGAAGACTTACGTATCCGAGGTGTCCTTTGCGGGAGCAGTTATAGCAGTACACGGACACCGAGCGCTCCGAGTGGGAACCAGCTGCCTTGATGGGTCCTGGCTTTGTCTGCAAGATGGAAATAGGCAAGAATTAGGTCTGGTGGTATTCTGAATGCTGAATTAAAAATAAATTAAAATTACATAAATATAATTTTATTAGGCTTAGATCAATACACTCCTGCTTGCTGTTGGAATATTAAGTTTGAAAAAGCAGTAAGTGGCTGATGTTACTGTAATTTTGCAGAGCGAGGTTCAGCCTGAGCATGACAAATGAGGTGGGAAGAGGCATCGCTGGCATCTTGTGCACCAGGCCATGTTATTTCAGCTCTGAATGCAAACTGCTGATTTATCTCTCCCCCTCCTCCTTGTGTCCCAGCCCCTCCTCTCTCACAGGGGCCAATGCCATGGCCCACAGAGGGAATGGGAGACCAGTCCCATACTCCACTTCACAGACAGGATGCCACAATCCATTGGCATAGGCAGGCACCAGGCCTAACAAGGGAGGTAGGAATCCTGGCC
>VWYI01036779.1:45116-105116 GCA_013399455.1 Anthoscopus minutus | reverse complement strand
TTTAGCTCCTTCAGTTTGCTAGCCAGATAAACTCTTTAGTGCTGTTTTTTAATCTATTTGCCACATTTTATGTTTAAGATTATAGTAATATGGGACAGGAGAAGGAATCACTTTTGAAGGAAATAAAGAAATAGATCCGCTTATCGGCGCCCATCAGAAAGTTCATTAATCAGCCAGGCTTTGTGCCCCCTAAATTGAAAGGTTAAATAATCCTCTCAGGAATATTTCTCGGCACCGCCGCCAATTGTCCGGAGAGAAGCTGCCATTCACCGTGCTCCAGATCGGTGACAGGGTATTTTACCACCGTTTGGGCCCCAAACAATGACGGACAAATGGCCTGTCTCACAAAGAAACCTTTTAGTACACGGATGGAGAAAGGACCACAAGCTTTGAAGTGGGGTGGGGGAGGTGGAGAGAGACTGTGCGAAGAAGCAGGAGGAGGAGGAGGAGGAGAAGGAGAGAAGGAGGTGGAGGAGGAGGAGACTCATGCTCTGGGACATGTATATTTTATTTGAATGTTTATTAGGGGATTGGACAAATGTTAATATATCTCTCTGTAAATCTATATATCTTCCAGGGCACGGCACCGGCTGCCCCTGTGCTAAGCATATGCATAGTTACACATACATTTATACATTAATCTGAAAACAAACATTTGCAAAGCCTATAAAATCAGAAGATGAACAGAACTAAAGCACAGTTATATTTATTAACTAATACACGGGGGAGCCTAACAAACCCCAAGGTTTTAATTTTTACTGTCATTCTGGATGATTTACAGCTTCCTTTCTCTCACTTTAATCTATGTGTCATCTACTGATCATCCCTCACTATTGCACCAAAAAGAAGGAAGTACCATGCCTGAATAACTTCCTTAGGGGAGCACTCTTAATAGATATTTCTTGATAAACAGACTCTAAATATTTTTTTAAATGATTTATAATCACAGCTAAAACAAAAGTAAACATGGGAAAAACTTTTAGTTCTACTTAAGAATACAGGATGCCAAGTGAGCAGTGCAAAAGTTTGCTAGAAGTGAGTTTTGTGGTACATTTCAAATAGATAATAATTGAACCTTTTCCATTTAAACTCCCCAGAAGCTGCATGCAGCATCCTTCACTAACGGACAATTTCACAGAAGCACTTTCCTTACATTTCCAATATGCCAAGTGCACATGTAAATGTTTATCCATTTTCTCATAATTTTTTCATGTGCTCTCCATTAAAGAGCATCATATATATTCAGGAATAGCAGTTATTTGCACCCAAATTCATGACGAGCGACATTCATCCCGAATATGTCTTTGCGGAAATGTGTGACAGCTTGTATACAACCACTGACAAACAAAAGCTTCTCCATGTCCTTTTTGCACACCTGTTTTTTAAAATTGTTTCTAATTACATAAAGTTTTTACTTCAATATGACTTGGGATTTCCTGAGTAGTATACAGTGTCTAAAAATGGATCAGAGCATATCAGGTTTCTGCTCTTCCACACCATGTAAATAAGCTGTTGACCAAAACAGTTTTCTCCAGACCAACTTTGGAGTATCTCAGTGCTATCATCTTTCCTTTCTTCCTTCCTGATGCCACCATCATAAGATCAGAATAAATTTAAGGAGCTCTCATCTGGCATCAAAACAACTCAGACAGAAGTAGGGTATCTCGTTCAAATCCAGGGAAATTAATTTTAAAGGAGGAGATATTTCAGGGTTATTGCACAGTCTACAGAAACCCTCCAGTGTCTGTACTCCTGCATAGGTCCTCATCACTGCTTTTTTAAAGTGCCAAAGTACGTTATAAAAATTCATTAGAAACAGAATTTAACTGCATAATCACGAAACAAAACAAAAATACTTACTATTGGCTACAAGGAGACTATAGGTGGAGAAACTGAAAGTTTGAGGGGAGCAAAAAGAAAAACAGGAAGAAAAAAAGACAAATCACTTTTGTACACAACTGTAAGAAACTCCAAACCAGGCAGTGACTGACCTTCCCTTGTGAATTCTTCATCTGCTTTGGTGTAAAACAATGCCTCTTCCTCAGCACCATGCCACCCCACACCCGGGCAGCACTGCACTGTGGAGACACCTAAAACCAGGCAAGGGCCCTTGTCAGGCCAGACACAGCCTGGAGTGCCCATTCCTTCATGGGGGCTACCTCTGCTGACTGCACAGTCGCTCTCATGGCTGTTGGCTGTATGTTTGTCAAATGTGAATTTAACCCAAATTCAACATTCAAAAATGAGTCAAAACCCTAGGCCCAACTTCACTCTCCTGTAGCCAAAAATTCCGTGGGATACCTCCTTCTGTAGCCCTCGGTGAGTGGCACAGCATGTGTGCACACACAGTGAACTTCACTCACCCTTCTGAGGCTTCTCTGTGAGCACCTGTTCATGGCTCTGTGTTCTGCACCACTCTGTGCGGGCCCTCGGCTCCTTTAATTCCCTTTATACTTGATTCGTCAACACTTGAAATCAAAATCAGGATAATTCTGTCACGGGGATAGAAACTTTTCTATACACATGACAGGACTCAACAAGATGTATTAATATCACTGACATGATAGACCCTCTTGGAATTAAATCAGTGAATATTTTTAGGGAACCCTAATCCGTAGATTATTAACATGATCGAGCATAACTTGAGGAAGTTACTGTCTTAGCAGCATGAGCTCTGGGCTGCTGCGACACACGAATCACCAGCAAGATGAACCACGCAGTGAAAACAGATTTGCTGACTTTTTATACTTTTTCCACTTTGCAATACGAAAATGCACCAAAATCCATTTCATGGCATTTATGCATATAATGTGCAACTGTGATTTATTTTCACATTTTGAAATGACTGTTAAAATTGCAGACGATTTTTGGCTTCCCACAGAATTTTGAGACTGGTTCAAAGGTCGAACAAAACTTTAAAAATACCTTCATATCAAGTTTGGAGAAATTCTCAAAATGTAGGAACTTTAATACAAATATTCATTCATAGCACTGACTACAGAAAGAGGGCACAGAATTTTTTTTTCTTTCAAATGTTTTTCAAATGCATTGGAAACGTCATTTTAGCTTCAGAATTCTATCTTCCTTATTTAGATGGTTAATACTTGAAATAATGATAACATTAATTTCTATGCAAGTTCAGACCTTTCAAACTAAATGAAAGAGAGGTGAAATCTTTAAACTGAATTTATAAAAATTAAAGAAAAAAATAATTTAATCCTTTCCCTTAAGAGAACTGCAGTTGGGTATATGAAGGGGAAATATTTCAGCAGCAAACCTTCCCTGATTATTCTCTTTAATTAACCACTCACCCAATAGCTTTGGTGTATCGCAAAAATAACCCAAACCTCTCTAGTTTTGGGTGTGCTGGACTGGAGGGACACATGTCAGAAAATGTCATGTACTGCACAAAGAACGTCCAAGGCACGCAGGCGTTAGCTAACCATGGATTTCAAATAGTAAAATACATTGATTTCCATCCCTTGCTCTTTTCCCTTTCCCAGTCAGATGTGAAAGACACCGCTTCTGCAGCAAACATGGCTATTGACACCACTTCAACACGCGTGCTGAAGCTGGGGTTCTCTGAGTGGTGCCACTCTCCAAGACAAACACCACCACAATGTCACTTGGAGCCCCAAAATCACAGAAAGGTTCAGTCAGCTGAGCTTTCTGTTCCACTCTCTCCCCATTTGCCAGACTGCTTCCAGAAATATACAAAAAAGCAATTTTTCGTCAGGATGCAATCTCTCTTTCACCCTCAATTAAAAAGCACCTTTTATTTTGTTTTCTGGGGAGCCGGTGCAGAAGAGCACGATATACATAAAGGTTACAGAAAGCAGGACACTTCCTACCATGGTTACTACATGATGAAGGTAAGTGGCAGGTGATACTTGTGCTGCTGGAAGGTTCTGCATCCCACCCAAAATGTCCACTCAGGTCCTCGAAGAAAATTTATACAGGGTTATTAAAGCTATTTCTTTTCCCAATCATAATCTAAATACACCTTTCAAATAAAAATTGGGAAAGAACTTTTAGCTAGTATGCTTTTGTAGTTAAAGCAATAGCATATGTTTTGTACTCATAAACCCAACAGTTATTTCAGGACCTGAAACTGTCTTTGTTTTCTAAAAAAATAAAAGCAAAACCAAATGCTATCGGAAAGAATATCTTTTCGTGAAATACAAATACTTTGCAATAGGAGAAGATTTGGAGTTTAGGTTTCTGATAGCCTGAAAAAAATACCTGAAAGTTGAAAGGATGGCAACACAGCAAATTAGCAGGGGAAAATAAACAGTAAAATCCCTTTGCTCAGGATTTTACCGACCCCCTCTGACCTACAGGCTTTCTCCAGGATTGCCAGCATGTCACTGACACTGAAAACCATTTGCAAGAGGGGTCAAGGTTTCAACAACATAGAGAGTTTAAAACAAAAATATCTGCCCGTTGCTGGCCAAGCTTTGCCCCAGCTCCCTCCCCAGCTATTGGGGCAAGCAACCTCTCAAAAGGCAGAAATACTTCACGAACTCAAGCACCTCCCAAGCAAATATGTGGACACTGTCACGCTCCAGGTGTTCATGTGCCTCGGAATTCAAGGAAGCCAGAGTCATCTATAGCCTAAATCCATATCCCTGGGAATTCTGAGTTGCCTTCCCTGTAAAATACCTGGCTGAATGGATACTGAAGCAATGGCACATGAGGTCCTGCTCTGGGATTCCAAAATATGAGAAATACATGGCACATTTCATGAACAGACTGCTATGTTTTTTTTTCCTAGAGCTGCTAGAAATTGCCTTGACACACCTGGAAACTGGAAAGGTGCTAAGGCATTCCAGATGAGCACACTGATCCCATGGTCTGTGGCTTTGTGTCACAGCCAGTGGAGCCAGCCCTGCAGCCGTGTCCTAGCCACAGCTGCAAGAAAACCAGGGATTAACCTCCTGCCCAAAATACTCCTAAATCCATCCCTTCCCTCACCGCTCAACACCTGAAAAAATCTCTGGAAACCAAATACCCACTCTCTCTCTCAAGCTCAAATATTTTTTGCCAGGATTGTATTATTTTTAATTTTCCCTTTCTGGAAGTCACACTGTAACAGACAGAAACGGACTTTTGGAGATATAGCTTACATTTTCACTTAAAAAAAAATGTAGCAGGCCATGAGGAATTTTGATATTGCACACAAAGAAATCTGAGCGCAACATTTAAACACAAAAGACGTATGTCCCTTCATGTCTGTCATACACGGG
Source organism: Anthoscopus minutus (assembly GCA_013399455.1). Lineage (NCBI taxonomy): Eukaryota > Metazoa > Chordata > Aves > Passeriformes > Paridae > Anthoscopus > Anthoscopus minutus. Next base: position 99,870 of record VWYI01036779.1, on the reverse strand, counting down.
GCCAAATCAGACAGTTCCTGGTTCACCTTCCTTTATGTAGGCAGATTAAAAGTGAGATTAACAAACTCTCAAAGAGAGTGCTAAATGATAGGTTCTGCTAATTAAAAATTTTGATGGTTCTAAAGCTCTGTTGGTGGCCATCTTGCTCCGGGAGATTTCACACAGACGAGGCTGGTGAAGGCAGGCACAGGGACGAGCCAGCGTGGCTGGCTGCAGCGGCACCAGGGCAGGAACGGGCTATTAAACATGAGACATCCCTACAGAAAGAAAACACTGTCCCAGTGCAATCTGTATTTTAACACATACATCAACGGCAAGAACACCTCAGGAAAATAAAACACTTGCTCTGCTCATTTTAGTCACAGAATATCTTTACTCAGTTGATATATTTAGTGAAGCAGATTCTAACACTTGCACAGTAAATTCCTGTCTGACTCTGGTAGCCTCCTCCTGATGCTGGACTGAACCGGCCACATCAGCTCCTGTATGGCACAAGCCAGACTGCCAAGGCAGACGTGTTGAGATCTGCAGCCAGCCCGTTCTCTGTGTGACAGTGAAACATCCATGGCCCTGTGCCCGTCCTTGGTTGCCCCACAGCACCGCCCTGCACCGCACTTCGGGGCCTCTTGGCAGAGGAGCAGCCTCACACCCACAGCAAAACTGGGTCTCTATGCAGAAAGAAATGTCATCTTTTCTCTCCTGCGATGTCACCTGCTTGGTGGAAACGCTACCACAAGCAGTAGCTTCAGCAGGCTGCTTGAGCCACAAAGGCCCTGCAGAGCAGGGCCCAGAGCAAGGCTCCAGCCGCTGACCAGCGCAGGCGGCCCAGGCCACAGCGCTCCCCAGATGGCTAGTGAGAGCCCTGGGCTCAGAGCCCCGGGCTGCCCACACCAGCAGCAGAGGGGACAAGGGCTGGCCACTGTGGAATGTGTCACTCTGGCACCGCAGGTGACCCCCAGCCCTGCCCCTCCACAGCCTGAGGGCAGGCAGCTGCAACAGGCCATACAGCCAGGTGGATGGGCAGCCAGGTGGATGGGCAGCAGGTCAAATATAAAGGGAAATACTCTATTTTTTTAAAGAATAAAGTGCAAAACTGAAACAAACAAAAGAAAATAATCGGATGCCTTCTTACAAGATTTTCTGCTGATTTTTTTAGCATTATTTAGAGTTTATCTTTTTTGTTTGTTAGAAGGCTATAAGCTGGCCTCCACTTAAAATGCACAATAAATATCACTACATTTATAGCTCTAATCTGAAGTGACAACAGAAAGGGAATGAGAAAGAGCCAAGTGTTCTGAGGATGGAAAACCACTGCTGTGTGCACCCCTGTACCACTAGGGTGGAGAGGGGATGTGATGACACGTCTTACGGAACACAGGCTGTGTTTCTCTGGGTTTGTGGAGCATTTAAGAAGCCAGGACTGTAAGCTAAGCTTCCTCATAACCCAGAACAAAGAGCTGAACAAGGCCTCCAAATGCCTTGTGCCCAAAAAAAAATCACACATATCATCACTGATACTCCAGCAAGCTATGATCAAAACTGTTTATCCTGAGTTTGTCACAGAAATATTTGTCCTGTTATTTGACTGACGATAACTCCTTTGATAAACCTTAGTGGGTGTGGTACCAATTTACTGCAAATAGGTATCTACATGAATAAAATTTGAAATATATTTTGACAAATATAATTGCTCTTTTCTGTTACAGGAGAAATACAGAAAGCAGTCATGATGAAAATGATCTGTAGATGTTTTAAATCACTGTCTTAAAGAGGTTATTAAATAGTATTTTAAACCACAGTGGGAGTTGGATTTTTCTGCTGACTACTTTGATTGATTTTTTTTTACAGAATAATTTTAGTTAAAAGAGTTAAAAGGACAGTTTAAAGAAAGTACTCTCAGCCACTTATAAAGCTTTGATTATCACACAGACCTTAGATTTAGTCTTCATTGAATGCCTTATGATATTATTTTTTTCCATCAAAAGGCAAATTAAAATATTCCACTTACAATCCTTTTTGCCATTTCCTCGTATGATTCCTTGCACTGGCAATCTGTTTTGGTTGCAATGTTTCTGCCGATACAACAAATTATTTGCAATGTGTTCAAATTTGTCTCCATGGCCAACGTCAACAAACCTCACCACCATCCCCAAGAGCAGAAGGGGTTTGTTATTGAGTCATTGTTCGACTGGCCCTGCAAGCCATGCAGGGGCTCTGAGGAGTCAATAGATGGCAGTCCATCTCCTAGGAAAGTGACGGAAAATTAATGAAATAACCAACAGCCTCATGAAGGAGAGAGGTGCAAGGCCGTGTGGTTCTACACCAGCATTCACAGAAATTAACTAAGACTACTTTATAGAACACAAAACATTAGGACAAACTTTGTGACAGCCCTCTGCGAACGGTGCCAAAATCCAGTGTATTATCACAAAATGGACCCTCCAAGTTTATCTGCATGTACAAGGACCTGCATAAGGGATGCTCACCACCAAGTTACCAAAATCAGTTTAAGTCTTCTGGTTATTTCCCTGGCTGAAGCACAGGAAAAGCTCTTCTGTGGCCCCCAAAAGCTGGGCAGCCTCTGTGGGCCATGACAGCCACAACAGCACTTTTGTTTTAAACACGTGGTATTTTGCTTCATGTTGCCATCCAGTTTGTACCGAAATATTTATTCTACAACAGGAAAATTGTAAGATAATTTCTATGGTGAAATACTACTGTACTGATATGAGAGTAAAAAACCTTGTTTTTTTGTTACAATCCCACAGCTATATATATATGTGTGTATATATATGCATATATATAATATATTTAAATATAATATATTTATAGAATTATGTATAATTCTAACTTAGAAGCTTTTTTTCTTGCCAGAACATGATTTACTTCTGCTCTGCTTTGGGCTCAAAAGAGAATAGTTAAAGGGAATAATAAAAGATAAATTTCAAACAATTCAGATAATGCAGTTTCTTTTCATTTACTTATTGCAAATATCAACCATGTCTTTTATCATACAAATTTTTAAATTCCAGCCTTAACCCAACTGCTAATGTAACTTTGAGGCAAAGCTACTCTTCTCATGCAAAAAGTAAAGGTGTACAAACCATTTCTCACGTGTCAGAAATGTGTATTATTTGCAGATAATCTGCAATTCACTGCAAAGTAAAAGTCTAATCAGAAGGCAGGGCCTGATGCAGTACCAATTAATCTGTTTGTGTTCATATTTGACCAGGTTTCAAAATGTACCTAAACTGCACCATAAATTTCTAAATGGGTACTTTTAAAATTGTGCCCATATTTGTAACCACTACATTTCCTAACAAGAACTTGTTTTGACACCTTTTCTTAGCTTTATTTTACAGTAAGTGTAAACCCTGAATGTCGTCTACAAAATCCATAGAATTAATTTCCTACCTCAAGATACCTCAATTTTTGCCCTAGTACAGCACTTGGTCAAGTTTAAGTTACCCCCTGCTTTTTTTTTATAGACATAAATATTTTGTAAGTGTTGATGGCAACTCAGTTTTTGAGGAATTTTCAATAGCAGGTGAGACTAAAATTTAATTAAATCTTTTATTTCAGTAAAAAACAGAACCCAGGATGTTACTGCACCAAATATTTCTATTTGATTATTAAGTTCTAAGAGTCATAAACATTTCAGAAATTGTTTTTACATGCATCCTTAGCGATTATAATGAAAGACAGCATTTATCTTTATCCTTCATCCAATTTAAAACCAAACCAAACCAAACAGAAATACTCAGGGAATGCACTTTTTTTTTGCTCATAATGTTTTTTTTAAAAAAACCCAAAACCAACCAAACCAACAAAGTCTTTATCAAATCTGTTTAAAAGTAAATTCTCAGGAAGGGTGGAGGATTGCCAGGGCAGATCTTTGTGTTAGAATCATTATGCACAAAACACAAATGAGAGGTTTTAGGTGCAGATTTCTTCTTTTCATTGAATTTTGAAGAAAAAAGCAGGAAAAAGAGCATTCCACTGCTGTGAAGAGGTGACGGCACAAATTACAGAGCACATCCCGTCTACTGCTTCAGAGAAAAAGCCAAAGATCCAAAAAGAAAAGTAGTAGAGAAACTTTTCTACTTTGTTTAGAGCAGAGAACTGGGGTTAATTATCTGTAACAGTGAAATACGTGTGAGGCCGATCTGGGGAGCAATGACAGGAAAAGTTCAGATGAACAACAAACCCCTGATTTTTAAAGGCGTTTTTATGTTTGACTATTTTAGAAATTAGTACATTAAAGTGTATGTGACACCAATGCAAGAATTTGTTTTTACTGGTTAAATACTGTACCGGGTTTCAATACCAACCAAATTTGTATGCATTTTGTTTTATTTTTATATCTGTTCTACATACGAGGAAAAATCTTAATTAATAAACTGGTACAGTTTTACAAAGTTTTATTTTCTAGTTTCAGGGATTAACAATCAACTAAGGCAGGCCAAACAAGCAGTCACAGCTATATCCTGATAGTTATAAATTATCTGCAAAAGTTTTTGAAGTGTTTTTCCTCAAATGCATGTCTCCGCTCTAACTGATCTTTATTTCTCTCATCTAAAAAGAAAGCTTTGTCACAGAGGGTGACTAATTACTAGCATCTGGGAAATCTGAAGATGGGATTACTGCTTCTGGTATGCATCTCAACTTAAAATTTAACACTCTTACTATGTGTAAATGTGGTCACTGAGAGAAGCAAAACACTAATTTAATTATGCAGTATTAAAATGAAATCAGAAGTTTTAAAGATGCTTAAAAATAGTGGCAGTGTTTCATCGCCTTCTTCAGTTCAAAAACTCTTCAGATGTTTATTATCTTCTCAGAGAAGATACTTATCTATATTTTATGGTCAGCAGTTCACAGAGGAGTAAATAGGTTGGGTGTAGAAGAAAATAAAAAAGGTGTTTCTACTTACTGTTAGGTGATACTGCCTCCATATTTCTGGGCAAGCCTGGAAAATAAAAATATTGATCAGCTAGGAGCATGAAACAAGGTGCTTTACAGCCTGTTGGTTTTGGCATAACACAGTATCCACTGGTGTCGGTCACAGGAAAATAAGAAGCTTAACTGAAAGGGTCTGCATTTCAGCTTCAAAAACCCGGCTAGACAGTTTAATTGAATTTTACACTGGTTTAACACACTCCCTGCCATTGTCAGAAAGCCAGTAACAGTTTTCTCTCTGCCCTTTTTCTCCGAGGGGCAGAAGTTTGAGAGAGCAGTGTGCTCGTGACTGTAGGAAGCATTAATGCTGCAAAACAAACAGGGGCGGATTTAAATTCTACATTTTCTGACATTTTAAATTTACATAACACTCTAGAAATTAAATCACAAGGTGCCTTCCTTTCATGTAGGAACAGAAATATTTTATCTTTTTTGTATGTATCTCTTTCCTAATCAAAATATAATTGTTACATGTAATAATCCTTCACAGCCTCATGTCAGATGAGTTGTAAACAAGAACTATTACAGATTGCTTTTAATGTTGCTATCTTTTAAATTACTTGCTTACTTTTTTTCTTTTAATTTTAATTTTTTTTTAATTGCCAGACTTTTACACCAAGTTTTAAGTGTAACCCCTTGGAAAAAAAATTCAGAGTAGGTTTTTGAGTCACAGCAGTGACACAATTGACCTGAGGAACACATGAGAGACGGTAAAGAGGAAAACATGGATCTTTAAAACAAAATCAGAACATGTTGGGGGTCACTAAGGCTTAGATCACTTTCACAGGGGTTCTTAATGCTTTTACAAAATGTACAATATTTCTGATGGCCCCTAAGCCACAGATAGACACAGAAATTGTGGCACTTTTTGTCATTTTGGTGCACAGCTACTGCAGCGGAGGACTTTCACTTTCCTTTAGAACATTTACTCTCTTATTAGAACAGCTCCATACTCATTTAACAATTAGCAACTTGGTTTGCCAACCTTAATTTTAAATACTTTAAAAAGAAAAAACAGTATTCCACAGCTTCTCCATAATATGCTGCAGCTGCAATTTCAGACATTGAAGCCTCATGACTACTTGCAAATGAGTACCATTAACATTTCTTTAGATTTCAAACAAAATTTTTCACTCATGCCCAAATTCTTGCCTTCTTTTATTTTGATGGAGTATGTTATTTTAAATACCCACACCACAACCAGTATCTCTAAAAATAAAATCTGAGTTTTTGCAGTCACACTGTGGTACATAGAGAGTGTTTTTCCCAGATGTGATGGAAATTATATTATTTATTATTCATTCTACCGGTAACATAATTGTCTGTAGAAAAATCTACAATCTGTTCTGTGTAATGGCTCAACATTTCTCCTCTTACTCAAATATTGTGTGTAAATATTTGACTTTTATATTAATATTTCTATGAAGGAAATGTGTGAAGGACATCACATTCCTCACTGAGGGTCTGACAGTTTGAACACACTCAAGCTGTCTTTGAGCACAAACAAAAGGATTTTCCTCCTTCCCTAACTTAGACAGGGTTCAAGAGAGGCAACATATAAACACCCTATAGCCTGTAAAAATATTGTACCAAAGCTCTCAGCGTCTCCCTCAGACCTGAGGAGGTTTCAGCTGTGCAGGACAGCTGTGCTGGTCCAGCTCAGGGGTAGCAGGCAGTTATTTATACATTAGTTCTGGATAGTTTTTGATTACCACAGTGTGCCCAGGCTAATATGGTTGAACAATTGCAATCAGCAAGTTGTCCTATACTGGCAAAATGCCACTCTGTGGTATGACCTTTACTCACACGACTGCTATTTAAAAATTATCCTCATCATAATGAAAATTACTTTATTTTTGAATAACTGTTTGGCTGGGTATTTTTTCTGCTCTGGGTACAAAGAAATCACTTTGAGCAAAAATCCGTAGCTTGGAGTGAAAACCACATTTGGCAGAGCTCCTGTCAAAATCCTGGGAGAGGCACAGCCCCAGTCCCTTTGTGATGCTGTCCAGAGGTGGCTTTTATCCTCAGGGACGTTTTAAGGGCAAGGGAAAACCAAAAGAAGGTAAGGATGAAGGCAGTGAGGGAAGGATAAGCATATTCCTTCATTCAGGTGGTGACTTGGGGTAATACTGCTCACCATTATGAAGTGGGGTACAACAGCTGAGGAGGGGTCACTGTTAAACAACAGCTTTTTAGAGATGATGCTTTTAACCAGGAACCTCATTACTTTGCATCAGCTCAGGTTTGTTGTCTGCCTCTTATGTCGTGGAATGACAAATAGTATGATTAACAATTACTACCAAATACTGACTCGACAAATGAAGCAGAGAGGTTTGCTATGGAAGAGAGCATAGCCTGACACAACTGCTGCCAAGCCCACGATTTCACTTATTTATTTAAAAGAATTTAACCATGAATGGCCCTCATTTAAAGAAAAGCCCTCATGGCACCCAGCTACTATAGCAGCGTAATGAACTACATTAAAATAAAATTGCATTTATTTCCTGCCCCAGTGGTCTGACCTTACTTGCATTTAGATGTACCAGCACAGAAGGTGCCTACTCCGGAGGGCAGTGCCACTGCCACGGAGCGCGCGGCTGCAGGGAGCGTCCCCGCACCTGCGAGCACCTTGCGCCGTGCCGGCTCCCCCGCAGCCGGGCCGCCGCCGCCACGCACCGCGTCTGGCCGCCGTGCAAGGGCGATCACTCGTGCCTGAGGCTGACCCAGCGCAGGGCGCCATAATGGGAGAATCGAGACTGGGTGCTGCACATTTTGACCCATATTGAATTCTATCCGGTGCTAATTATTGTTTTACCAGAACAACGGCTTAATGCATCTGTTGTTTAATTCCCACTTCCCTATTCTCCAATGTGAACATCAAAGAAAATAAAACACTCAATCTCAAACAGCCCCTGACAGCAGATCGGGACTCGAGAGCTCAATAGACGAGGCCCTTGCCACCAGTTCTCATATTTCCACAACAATGAGCAAACACAAAACCGGCACTAAGCGGCCTTTCCTCCTTTCCGCTCCCCTCGGCCGGTCGTCTGCCTCGCGCCGAGAGGGCCCTCGACGGCGGCGCTGCGGGGCGCGGCGCGGGGAGCGGATTAGCCCCGCTAACATGCGAGCGCCGGCCAAAGGCGAGCAAAAACCCCACTACTGTATTTGGCGTATGAATAACCAAAATGCACGCGCTGACAGGAGACCGGGATGGGCCCGCGGCTCCCCGGGAGAAAATGTAGCTGTGATGAGTGACAGGGCTTTCAGGAAATATGTTCACAATCACAGACAGTGAAGGCCATGACCTAGATCGTTTAAGAGCTTGTCTTGTCAAATTATCAAAAGCTTCTTCGTCTCTGAATAAAGAGTGACATAAGTGAGTGTCAGAAAGCTGCAGGCTGACAAGCCAAGCATACAATAACAGCATGCACGTCACATACTTGCCGAACACCGCCACGGCTAGCGGCAAATCTTAATGAGAGCGCGGCTGGCCCAGGAGACTTGGGTCCCTGCTGGCATAGCTACTCATCTCGCAAAAATCCTTCAGCTCCGAGTCAGTTATGGTCTGACACGACGACTACAATTACTAAACACAACTTTTTAACAGAATCCTCTGGTGCTTTGTCAAAGAAGCAGCGGCTGCTTGGAGCTGCCCCGCTGCAAGCCACCACAATAAAACAAAAGATTTGCCAAAACACACACTTTTCATCACCTCCGCATGGGAACTGCCGCGGAAAACACACAATGCTTCCCTTCAAAACCACTCCTGCACAAGCAGATGTCGAGACCTCTCCCCACGCTGCCAGCGCAGACAGCCGCTGGTGCTGGGCGGACAGAGCTGGGAAACTGCTGGTGTCACCCTGGCTGTTGGCAGCATGGCTCTATGCTCACCCTTGGGTGGATGTGGACAGCCAGAGGTGTGAAGGGTGGGGAAGGACATTGGGGAGCTCAGGAGAAAGAACAAACATTGTCCTCTCTGCCCAGGAGAAATGGGCCACATGGATGCCAGCTGCCCCCAAGGAATGAATCCCAGCGGGTCCAGCTCCATCCCAGCCCACAGCAGTACGCCAGAAACAACAAAGGCAGAAGGAACCTTCCTTGAGAGAAGAGGCCAGTGGTGGTTTGCATGCCCAGAAAGTTGTCAGAACATGCAGAGAAGATGCCAGTCAGAAGTCCCAGATGGCTCATGGGAAGGAGTGCTAACCAGGAGAGTATTTGGGCATTTGGACAGGGCCATCAGACATAGCGTGGCTGTCGGACACCAAGCACCTGGGCACTGCTGTCTGCCAGCTCCTGGGAGAGCTCCTCCAGCACACCGAGCACCTGCACTCTGGTTTTCCCAAGTGTACAGGGAGACGTTGCCCCCTCTACCTGCTCCCTGCTACATCCACTGTTCACGGAGTCCTTCTCCCACCCCTGCTGCTGGCAGGTGAGGCTGCAGAGCAACCACATGGCTCATGACATCTGCCTAACCGCCACTGAATCAGCCAAAAGCAGCTCCTCTGATGACCCTCCCAAGGAAACCATGTGATACTTGTCTGCTTCCAGTACACCTCCAGCTAAGAGGACTCTATGCTCTCAGTGCTGTCTCAGGAGAAGACACTGATCTAGCAGATCATGAATGTATGACCCTATGTTTTAAGTAACTTTAAATATTTCCTAACCAAACTAGGTGAAGCACCTTGAACTGCCTCACTTTGACTTCTGCACCAAAGTGGAAAGTCAGTCTGACAGACTGTGCACAAGACCCTGTTCTGCACTCTCTGTGTTACAGCAAAGGGAATAAACTTGCTGAGAAAGACAAATTGCAACTTCCTCTGAGCATCCAAAGCATTTCAGAACATATGCTTGATAACAAGAAGACGGGGATCTCCCTTTCTTACAAGGAATCACATGGGAAAGACAAAGGGTGACTAGCTACAACTTACTCCTGGGGAGATCTCAATTGGACCCAGAAGAAAACTTTTCACAATGAGAAGAATCATTGCTTGCGAGAAGTAAGTGGTGGATTCTCCAGAACTAGACACTCGGGATTTGGCTGGGCTGTCTTGCTTTGACCGTGCTTTTGCCAAGAAACATTGGGGATGATGATCCATAATCCCTTCTAACCTGGTGGTGTAGGATTCTGTGATTTCTCTTCCATGAACTGCTCCCATTTCCTCTGGAAGCAGGGCAGATCTGCATCCCTCAGTAAGGTGCCTCCAGGTCTGCTGCTGACTGCACAGTCATCTTGGACAGTCTCTTCCCAACCTGGCTTCCACCTTTATCAGGTGTACTGGAAGAACTGATCCCTGACCACTGCCTACCATGACAGATGATTCTGAAGCTCTTTACAGGCCCTTCCCTCTGTCACTTCCCTTGCAGGCTGAGTTGTTGTGGCCATGCTGAGGGACACAGAAGATAGGGACCAAAGCTGTGCCCAGGTGCTCCTGCTTTCCTGATGATTCCTAACATTTCACCAGCTTTTTTTTTTTTTTAACAGCTTGTGAAGATTAAACTGATTTATTTTGGAATCATGTCTCATAACTAGAATCTGAGTCCTGAACAGTAATATGCAGAACCTGTTATTCCATATGCCAAAATGGGATTATTTTACTTTACATTTATTGCCACTTAATTTCAACTGCCATTTTATTGTGTTCTCCCTCTGATTCTTACAGTTCTTGGGCAGTTCTGCATAGCTGGCTCATAGCACTGACTCTGTAAGTATTTCAGTCTTCCCAGCAAGTCTTGTTGCCCCACTGTTGACCCCTTTCCATGTCACTAGCATATGCCACATTTATTCTCTTACTCCATACCTGTTTAGTTTGCTTGAAAGCTTTTAGTCAGGAACTTTGTAAAATGCCTTTTGGATTTTGTAGACTATGTCAACTGGATCACGTTTACGCATATGCTTGTCAACCTGCTCCTTTGAAGAATTCCAGAGATCCCTGAGAAGGATTTCCTTTACAAAAGCAGCCTTGAATCACCCCATGTATATTCTATTTACACATCCATCCCAACCTGCCACCACTATAGTTCCTTCTGCTATGAACATCCCAGACGCAAAAAAAAAATACCTTTAGCCCATCAGCAGCAACCTTGTCCTGTCCTAGTGTTCCTTCATCACCTTCTTCATAGGTCTTCAATAGGTCTTCATCAGCTATTGTCTTCATAGGCTTTCTGCTTTGATCTCAGGAAAGATTTACTGTTGGTTTTGATTCCTTTGCTTTTGCTCTGCCATGCCATCTCTACTTCTCTGAGGAGTTGGCAGGTGAGTTCCTGCTCTGATGCCCCAGTATTCATGCAGGTGAATGACACAGGCAGCCTCACGCCTCCCATGCAGGAGTGCACAAGAACTGCCCAAAGTTTAAAAAAAAATCTTTCTGATTTAAAGTGGACCTAAATGAGGATAAAAAATACATGCCGTGATGGCCCTGGTAACCTGCATGGCTCAGGTAGGATTAAATGCTTGTATGAGAGAGCACTCATGATTCTTTAATGAAAAGAACATCAGTTTATGAGAATTGGTGACATAAAATGTGTAAAAGAGAAAAGATGGCCAAGAAAAGATACTTCATTGCAGACTGCAATTTTTTCTCACTGCCTACCAGAATGAAGTGTAGAAATGTACAATTCATATTCTTTAAAGGTACTGTGGGCACGTTAGCTATGGGGAAAAGTACGTCTGGAACACATTCAGATATCATAAGAAATAGCAATTCCCAAATATGCTGGCTGTCCTTTGCACATCTCATATACCACTGTGACATGCTCTTGACGAAAGAGAAGAAATAAAGGCAGGAAAGAAAGATTTAGAAAGAGATTCAAATATTTCTGAGGTTCAACAAACCCAGTGTTTACAGAATCCCATAGGTGTATTTGAAAAACAAACATATAGGCCATATCTACAGATGGAAACTGAAATGTGAATGTGTGGCAAAATCATCAGTTTGCCTTTTATCCTATTTCGTCCTTAATTTAAGAGAAAAAAAAACAGCTTGACTGATACATATAGGACTGAATTTTGGGGACATGTAAAACCATTATAACATAATATAAGATGAAAGAGACAACTACATTTGTTCTCCCTTTAACTTTCTTCTGTTTTACTTTAGTAGTTCTTGTCAAACCCAAAGCCTTCAAACTACTTCTCTCTACTAGTATTTTTACTGATTAATATCTGATCACAGTGAAAAAGCCATAGATTTGGAAAAGCCATAGATCTTGGTGCATCAGAATTGCTCTTTACTTCTTCCTGGTACACTCGCAGATACTGCGTCTCCTGATTTCAACCTCCCTGCACCTTTCATTCCCTGGAAAAAAGGACATTTTTGTCCACCACTGCTAAATTGGACCATACTAAATACCAAGTGCTGACAATGCTTCGGTCTGTTTTCTTTGAACCATTCTCCATGAAAACTCTGATAAAGTAGTGACTAAACACAAGATTTTCATATGCCTATACAAATAGGTACTATGTAAAATCAAAGAAATACAAAGAGACTGTAGCCATTGCAAATTCAGTTTCTGACAGTCACAAACCAAACCACGCCCGATCTCTATGCCAAGGGCCATACTCACATCAGCATAGTGGCCCTTCATGTCACAGCGGTTGCAATGCTTGTTCCAATAGGCTCTCTCCAGGCATTCCTTGAAATAGTGCCCAGGCAAGGAGCAGTTCAGACAGAAACGTGCTGGGCAGCTGTGCTGCAGATGGTCTCTTCCTGCACACAGACAGCACGGGGGAACTTTCTGTGGAGAAACAAAGCCAGAATCATGTTAAGGTCCTTCCAGCTCTCCTGCCCGCACACGGGTGTGCCAGGGGTAGCTTAGTGGCTGTCTGGACTCACTGACAAAGCTTCATGACTCATACAATTCAGAGTGACTACTATTCCAAACCTGTATCTCTGTAAAGCCAGTTCTCCCAGTGAGTGAGTGTATATTCCCCCATGGTCCTGTGGGATGTGGTCATTCTGAGAGTCCTTGTGGGTAACAGCCCCAAGGACAGAGGGTTTTACAGATTCTGATGTTGCGGTTGGTAAATCCAGGCTGTCATGCAATGGCTCTCACTTCTTGACACTGTACTGACTGACTTTTAAACCCCTAACCACAGGACAAACTTTTGGAATATTTGGCATCTATCTGAGCTTCTTAAAGTTAGCCCCAGTTTTGTCTCGACCGCAGTTTTTAAAATTGTTCATATAATGGCTCATTGTACTTTCTGCTTTCACCTATTTACTAAGGCTGTATTTCTGATTCCATAGATATTCCTTGTTGGAAGTACAATTGAAAAGTATTTTATATTTAACGACTGTTTTACCATATGAAAAAACCCGATGTATGGCACTTGATTTTTTCTTTGCTCAGCCACACAGGTAAGTGGAAGTTGTTCCTGCCCACAGCAGGGGAGTGGAACAAGTTAATCTTTAAGGTCTCCTCCAACACAAACCATTCAATATGAGTCTATATGATATAATTCTGCACATTTTTCTTTTATAAAAAACAATAAAAGCAATGACATTGCCAAACAGAGGGATAATTTTATATCATAAACTGGTCTTGTGCAAGCTAAATTGCAACTCAGAGCACAGCTTCAAAGAAAGGATAAACCACTGAAACCATGCTTCTAACAGCAAACACAAAGGTATATTAGGAAAACAGCTGAATGTTCAAGTGATTTAAGCATTGCATTTACCTTTCGAGTGGGACAGTTTTTGGACAAATGTCCTGGTCTGTCACAGTTCCTGCAAGTAACATTTTTGTCAGCTGCGTAGTACCGCATGCTGCTGTGCCTCACGCCCGCATAGTTGGAGATCTGTGCCTGGTGAAACAGAGAGAGAAATGCATTTACCACTTGAGATTCTGTGCTTTGGGAACTGGGAATTATAAAGGTCACTGCTGGCAGTGATCCAGCAGAAATCTAATGCTTCACATGTACAATTTACACATCCAGGTTTGGAATGGGTAATTCTGTTACAGAGAAACCTGCATTGTCTGGAAGAAAAGTTCTCGTTTGAACTTCCGCTTCAGGACATTCTTTTCTGCTATTTAAAACTGCAGTTGTGAAGCTTTCTCTCAATTAGCCGAGATACTTTCACTCACTGTGCTATGTCATGACCAACTGGAATTTTTTCCAGAACACAAATATAATGAACATCAATTGCAAATGCAAGTTACATTTTCCCTTGCACACATTAAGGCAAAATGCTTGGACAAAGTACAATGCTATACAAGTCTGGATGAAATCTGCAATTTGCAATTTTAAAGAAAGACTTAAAAAGCAAAAAGGGAAAAAAAAGAGAAGCTGGGAACAACTGTCTCTCTCCCAGTGACCTCCCACGTACTTTCTATGTAGGCAGCTAGAATTGAAAATTCTATCTACAACTGTCATTGCCTAGTAAACATCACAAATTTGCAAAAAATACACAAAATTTTGGATGAGTGAACAGGAGAGGTATAAAAATACCATATCTCCTCGGGGAAACAATTAGGTAATGTCACTCCCTTATATCAGCTGTACTGGACATTGGAAAGAAAAAGGAAAGGAGTTGGATACAGCAGCTGAAGCTCACTCCTCCTGGATGCTCCAGCACTTCACCCGGGAGCCGTGGGCTGCAGTGTCCCATGCTGCCCCTGCGCTGAGCCCAGGAAGGCTCCACACTCTGCTGGCTCCCAGTGCTGTGTGGGAGGGAGCCAGGCTGCTCTGAAACAGCTCTGGGGCTCCAAAGAGACCAGGAAGGAAGAGCTGATGTCCACCAGTCTGTAGAAGCACTCCAGCTCTTGGCATCCCTGTCCCTTCCTGCCTCTGTGCCAGCACCAACTCAAGAACTTTCTCCTGTGGGAGAACACTGCTAATCGTCCCACAAAAACACCACAGAGGGGTTTTTCAATCCCGTCGACTTTATTCTGCTTGTTAGTAAGCAATAAAATAAAGAATTATAGAAAAATTTGGTTGTCTGTATTTACCTCTAAGTCTTTATGAGAGATGGACCAGTCCACATCAATTTCTCCTGAAAAACAAAATGAAAATTAATTATATCTAAATTACATAGATATTTTTCTATAATATATTCAACATGATGATTACTGCAGTTACTGAAACTGCTAACAGATTTTGGATGTACCAAAACAGAAAAACTAGTTCCATCTTTGGTAAAGGACAGCTACTGACCCACTGGGCACCAAATCTGCCTCACTTGAGTATCAGCACATGTGCACCTACTGAGAGGAGTTTTTCCGACACCACACTCTTGTCCTGACCCCTGGGATTTAAATTCAGGTGGGGATTTAATTCCTCCAGAGGCATGGGCTCTACGGGTCCCAATTCCTGCCACCAGAGTTGTTGCTGACTGTGCTCATGGGGATGCCCTGCTCCAGCCAGAGGCTGCAAGTGTGGGAGCACACGGAACAGTAAGTTACTGCAGAGCACACACTTCTCCTGGCAAATTCACCACATCTGTGTCTGCAGCCTTGCATCCTGACTGTTGTGTGCCAATACAACCGAGCATAACCTCAGACACCCTGACTGTAAGCTGAGCAAATCTATTTCCAAACAGGGCTTGGTAATGTGCAATAAATCAGGAGGACACACTGAATTATTGACTGTCATGCCATAACCTTCTCACATGCAGCCTTTGGCCTGGCAGGAGTGAATAGAAACAAACCAAGAAGGAAATGAAAGGGCAATAAACTAAAGGAATAGGGATGCAGCTAGAGCTGTTAAAAATTCTGCATGTGAACAGGGCTCAGCGCTCTGGCTGTGCACACATAGCTGTGCTCCCACAGCAGCTCCTCACAGCTGCAGGAGGATCCATGTCAGCACAGGTGCTCACCTCACCTGTACTTTACAGCAAGCATTACAACCTGTGTACAAATAATCCTGCATGTTTGCAAACTTTTACAGGCAAACTGTCCTATCCCAAACCATCACAACACATTCCATCTGAATCTGAGGCATCCATGTTACTAACACAAATCACAACATCGTCATCATGATTTAGAGACAGCAAAAATTTCTCCAATTTAAATTTTACCATTCATTTCCATTAGAAGGTAGATGACTACAAATTGAAATTATATAATCTATAATTTTATCTCTTCCTGTTTACTGAAGAAGTCAGTAATTTTGGCTGAAGCATGTGATGTAGTATCACATGGTATGTCACTCAGGAGCTTTAGAGCACACCTGCTTACTGCTGCTCTTCATTCAGCAGTCAGGGCTCACACCACATGTTCTCACCTGAACGACACCTTGAAGTATTTTTGTTTTCAACACCTGCTCATGCCAACGACTGTCATTGAGACATTGATAATGCACTAACTGGCCAGTTAAAACAGTGATGTGCATGATGTCTGAACCTGAGCCGTGGCACACAGAGTGACTGCCACAGCCAGGATGCCAGCATGTACCCGCATTGTTACCCCAGGAAGCATCACTTCGGATGGGACAGCCACATGTCAGTGCCCCATGACAGGAGCGAGCTGTGGGTGTAGTCGAGAAAAAAGTAAGCCTGTTGAGGCCTGATCATTAAAAGTAAAAATACACTGTCATATTTGACTGCATTATTTATGGCTTAAATGCCTGTTAAGGAAATTAATTCATAAAGAAAAAGGTATTTGTAATTCAAAGCTCTGCTTTGGCAGTCACTACCGCAAGTGCTGTGTTGCACAGAAATGCACATGCAGAATGGTCACAGATCAAAATTACCAGCGAATTAACTCCTGTTAATCACTAGGCATGTCCTTCCTGAGGGCAAACCAACCAAGTTTCTCTTCTTCACTGTCAAAATCCCCAGCTTCACAGGGGAAAACCACGATACAATGACTCAAATACTACTAATACAAGAAGCTAAAACTGCTCCATTCAGGAAATAAATATAAGAACTTTAATGCTGAATGAAATATTACAACAAAATCTCCCTTTAGTAAATCTGTTTGTTGATATAACAGTTATTTATAATTCACAATAGATTGCATAAGGCTTTGTTTTCACACACAATAAATTCTTCAGACTGAAATACCTGGGGAGTGTTTTGCTTCTACAACCAAGGTGAAATCCTGCTGTAGAGGCACATAGAAAAATCTGCAATAAGATTTCTCGCTGACCACAGTATTTCGTCTGCCTTTAGATTACAAAATAAATTATGAAACTCTCATTAAATTGACAGATACTTCCCCTTTCTTCTGATTTTGTTTGCTTATTTGGGTGAATTAAGGTGTCCTGCAGGCAATCCCAGTGCCCCGTGGGTGGCTCCCAGCTACTCCTGCACTGTCCTGGCTGCTCTCTTGGCTCACCCAGCAGCAGCAGCAGCAGCTTGGTGTGCTGGGGTCCCCTGATGCCCTGCTCTCTGTAGCCTGCAGCCCTCCTCACCTTTCCTCTCCTCGTGGCAGCCTCAGGCAGGGCAGCTTCCAAGGGTGCAGCGCTGGCTTTGCCCTGAGGCAGGCGGGCAGCTGGCACTCAAAGTCAACACAGAATGGATCGAGGACCACAGCTGGGTCAGCAGCTCCCCGGGCTGCCCGGGGATGGTGCCCTCCCAGCTCTCAGACTACGACCTGAGGCAGACAAGGCAGTTTTGGGCACACACGCCATTTGCTGGGAGCTCCATCCCTCGCAAAGCCTGGCACAACACCTGCACCTGATGTTTTCCAAGGCTATTGCCAGGACCACATCAGAGCATCCCATGCTTTTTTTAAGGTGGGCATGCACACAGAAGGTGGATTTCTGTCTGAAGGGAGGGCTGTGATTGTTTTATTTTTGCATTTGCTTTAGTTTTATTTTTACTTTTCAGAATACAGCTGTTCAAAGACTTATTCAATCTGTCAGGATATCTCCCTTTTTCTATGGAGAAGCTGCACATAACAAAACTTACTTAAAGCTTTCTGTGAGTTAAAAAAACCCCAAGAACATCTTTGATATATTTGTGCTTTTAATCTTCCTCATCTTAATTTGTTAAATGCTATCTCCTTTATAAGATTATATTAATTTC
Source organism: Anthoscopus minutus (assembly GCA_013399455.1). NCBI lineage: Eukaryota > Metazoa > Chordata > Aves > Passeriformes > Paridae > Anthoscopus > Anthoscopus minutus. The sequence goes on along the minus strand of VWYI01036779.1, from coordinate 81,940 downwards.
TAAACTACTTTTCTATACTAAAATTCAGATGAATTCCTGTACTATGATTACACATATTTCTATAGTAAAAAATGCAACGGACCTTACTGTATAAACTTCTTGTATTTATACTTTGAGAAATTGTTGTCAAACTGCAGATTAGGGAAGAAGAGGATGTAAAATATACACCATTTATATGAAAATGGAAGCCCTGCACAAGGTTCTCCCTTTATCAAGTACCACATTTTGGCTGTCCTCTGTGCCTGCACAATGGGATGAATGGCGAGCAACAGCTTTGCTTTTATTTAAAGAAAATTTTGAAAGATCATTGAGATTCACATGTATCCTTCCACCAGCATGAAAATGTAAATTTCTGAGCAGCGCTCGGGGTGAAGCCAGATTTAGGATCACTGTTCAATGTGCATTCAAACCTCCCCTCTTTCATCCCAGACAGGGAGAGGAGGGGAGGAGGGAGAAGGAGGACCAGCAGTCAAAACCTGAAATTGCCCGGAGGAACAATCTGCTTCCACAGAACAAAACACTGACTCAGAATAAACAATAAACGGTTCACCAAATTCCTTATCTGTTGTGCTGCTCCATCAGGGACCCCAGCAGCTGATCAGGCTGCCCTGGCCAGGCAGGGCAGGGCACTGCTGGGCATGGGCTGTGACCCCCCCAAAATCACACTCGTGTTTCACTCCTCAGGGCTGGGAGAAAACACATCCTTACACAAGCTCCTGCCCTGCAAGGGTTTGTGTCATCACCTTCTTCAATAAAAGAGAAGCTGCAGAGCATGGACATGCAACTTTGAAAATAAAACACTAAATTTCCCAAAAGAAGAAGAAGGCAAGTGGTCATGTTCCCGTTTCCTTCTAATTGGAAAATATACGATGAGATGCATTTTATTTATTTTATTTTATGATCAGTGCAGTGAAATAGGACACTTCAAGCTGTGGCACAATGATACGTGGCCTGAAGGGCAAATACATTTCAAAGCTGGGGTTTAAAAATTGGATTTTGACTGCTAATTAATATAGCATATTACAGAATAGAGAACTCTAATTATATTCTACTGTAAGATCTCTGTGGCAAGGACTGTTTCAGATATATCTCTGAACAGTATTTACCATACCAGGACACAGCTTCTGCTGCTGGTAGAAGAGCATTTTAAAATTATAAGCCTTAAAACTCCTACAAATCACTAGATCTGTAGTAATTTCACGTTGTGACATATTACATATATCTGAAAATTCCCGATTATGTGTGATCCAAAGTGATTCAGGTCTTACAGCAATGGAGCCTGCTATAATGAGTTTCACATTTTCTGTGCCCAAGTAGCCCTCCTCACAAAAGGAAAAGCAATGACAGTATGCTGGTGCAGCAGCCAAACGCTGTCCCGACACAGAAACAGAGGCGGCCTCCCAACATCAGGCTCTGTAAAGCACAGGAATTTGGGTGTCTGTGGTCCAGGACACACTGCACATCCTTCCCTTCTGGCAGAGGTATTCCAGCAGTGTACAGACAAATGCGTGTGTGTCTGTATGGCGCTGTCTGCAGGTCTGTGCATGCTTGTGTGTGCACACGTGTGTTTGCACGGCCCCACACTCACCTCGCCCTGCACTCAGCCTCCTGCACACCAGACACCAGGCACAAGAAGTTGCTCCTGCTCCCGCTGGCTGAAGCTCACCTCCAGCAGCTTCAGGTCCATCCCAGCAGGGACCTGTCCCCGCAGGAGGTGCTCAGTGGCCATGGGGTTGCAGCCCCCTGTGCACACCCCAGCTGCTCACAGCAGCGCCTTGTAGGGGAGCAGCATCAACCCTGATGGGTTTTTCTTAGATATTTTTAGGGATTTCTCAACTTTTTCTTGATAACAAAGAGATGATTTTCTTAAAAACAAAACACCTGGTGTTTAATGGAATACCTGTCAATATCTCTTTAAGACAGCTTTAAAAGAGATCCATAACTCCCGCAGGGAAATCAGTCAATGGAATTGTTGACAGAAGTTCAATTTGAGACATTTTCTCATGGCAAAAAAAGGCTGTCTTGCCTCTCCTCTTCAAACCTAAAATTATGTATGTACCAGTAATTCACATGTTTTGGCAGTAGAGAAATCCCTGCAATGCTTTATTTTTAGCAACTTTATCTGCCATTTTTGAAAAACATCACAAAATCCAACAAACAATACTCAACCCATTTTGAAATTAATTAAAATGTAAGCAGTTGACTGAAGCAAAGGCAGAGTTGGCCAAAAGCAAACCACAGCTCAAACAGGAAAAGAAACTCACACACCTCTGAGCAGCCCTGCAAAAGTGGGAACCCCCCACCACGAGCTGTAGAAGTTACTTTAAACAAACTTCAGCAGCTATGACCCGTGGGGGAAGACCTAACCATCATTGCCAGAGAGAAAAGGTCTGGAAGTTGGGGTGCTCTAATCCTCCAGCAGCATGACTGGACTGGGCTGGCTACTCCAGGAACATCACAGACCAGGGAGAGCAACACAGAGGAGTTTGGAGCACCTACCCTGGCAGAGACTATTTTTGGTATTAAAACAGACATTAATAAATACAGATATCACTGCAGTGTCGGTGCATCCTGCTGCTGTAACGGGAGTCAGGTCCCTGATAGCACATTTTGGCCCTGTACCCCGTTTCTGTGTCAAACAACCCCTCCACACGTGTGCCCTTCTGTGCCTCCCTCAGCTCCATTTATTCCAGCAGTTCTGTCTGGGTAAAGCACCTCGTGTACCAAGTGGAAATAAAAACATGCAGTGAACAAAGCGAAAGAATTCTGTAAACCATATTTTTGTAGAATATACGTACCACCAAACTGCTGAAACGCAGGGCCACATGCTAAACATGAACACGTAGGGTGCCCTTTCCATTATGTAAGTATGCATAATTTCCTGTCTGTTTTCTGTCTGTGCTGTAACACTGCTTCCTTCAGCACTGGCCACTGCTGGCCATGTTAATTCACAAAACTCAGTGGCTCATGATTTTCAAAGCTTAGCGCAACATTTGCAGAACAAAGTAGGTTTTTCTCTCTTTTTGGTGGGTACAAGTATGGGGACCACAGGAACAGTTAAATTCATGGCATGGTTGGTCTACCACACAGTCGGGGGAATTCTTTAAATAGAGCCTGTCACTCTCTTTGCCCATCAATGGGATTTCCTTCTCAAACTGCTGATTCGTTCAGGTACACAACAGAGGAAATTTCAGTTAACCTTTGTTTCACCCCGGGGAAAAATCTGTCTGAAAAGTATAAAGTGAATAGATTAAAAAAAAAAGAAAAAAAGAAAAAGAGAAAGAAAAGCTGCAGGGTTATTCTTCCTAGTGTTCACAGCAGTCAAAGTTAAACAGAGAAAAGGAGGCAAACATGAACATTTTATTCCCACCAGAGAATAAGGTATAATATATGATTTAGAAATCCTGTTGTCTATACTGTGATTTCTAATTTAGAGAAGGAAAGGCTGAACACAAATCTATTGTTCTCATTGGGTGCATCGAGATTTCATTTTTTGACTATTTTCTATATGATTGAAAAGGGAATAATACGTTGAAGAGAAATGCTTTTTAGCTATTTGATTGAGTTGTCTGAAATACCTTTTAGATTCCAGCAATCTTTGGTGAAGAGAAAAACAATAAATACTAACTCAGAGTTACAAGTGAGAAAATGAAACCAGGGATGAAGCCAAAAGTACAGTAATAAAATAAAGGGAAATTTCAGGTGTATTAGTGCCAGAGAAGGTCTCAGGCTGGTCTAAGTTAATCATAAAACCTCCTATTTTGAGATACAATTATAATTTCAAAAGAGGAGCAATAATTTTCGTTTCCTAGTGTCACTCATCTGACAAGGCGTCTGCAGCATTTGCTGTGGTAGCACGCTGAGTTGCTGCAGACCTACACCCAGCAAGCCTCCGCAGGACGGATAGACGGACTGACATAAAGCTCAGGAGCATGGCCAGGGCCGGGGCATGCAGGGCCATGAGGTCTGCGAGGCCTGGGCTCTAGTGGCAGAGATATGCTGAGATGCCTTGTGGGATCAGTTGGTTGCCAGGAATTGATTCAGCATCACCAAGACTATTTCTGTGTTTAAGCGACTGCGATTTTGTCAGGGCTGCAAACCCTTCAGTGGGCAGGTCATGGTGGGGGCCAGGGCTCTACAGCCACGGGGAACCTTCACCTCTTAATCAGCTTGTGGAGAGGGGTGTCTATGATAGTGTCAGCAGCTGCAGCCTGCCAGCCCAGCCTGGGCACATGCACTGCTCTGGGGATTTGTAGGGATCCTGCACAGCTGGATATGGTAGTGCTTGGTGAACTATTGAAACATGAGCCTAAGAAAGACCCTGCTTCATTCCTCACCATTTACAGAAGATCAGCAGTTGTGTCTCCTTTGCCAATATATTGTATCTCTTTTCCCAATACAAAATGGATGAAATATAAATAAAAAAGAGACAACAAAGTCCACAGAACCTTGCTCTTGTGGTGTCTGATCTGCCAAAGTCCCTGTGGCTAAAAGAAGCCCTGTAAGGTATGTGCCAACAATGTGACGTGTCTCCCTGCAATGAAATCCAGATCTAAAGCTTCTTGGAAATTAATTGCTTCTTGGAAATTCAATGCTTCAGTTGAATCCGAAAACTATTCACCAGTAGCTGCATCCTGGAGAAACAGCACGGGTCTCTTGATGCTGCCATAAACAATAAAATAGGGAAATAATCCCTGAGTTGGAATAATATTGATGTAGATAAATATCTGAAATTTGTCAAGCTTAATTGAGAATCCTAACTTTTTCTCTGAAATTCTCAAAATCTTTAACTCAGGAAAAAATAAATCATATTTCAATGCAGGCTGAGTGCCAGTCTTTGGGTATGGGCCAGAATTTTGGTTCAACTTTCCTTCATGCTGATAAATGGCCCATTGGGCAAAGGCAAGCGAAATCATCCCAGCTCTGGTAATTCCTTCCCATTCTCATGTTCAGACCAGGCTCCCACAAACAGCTCTTGGAACATGAGGAGGACCACCACAGGGTGCCTGGAATGAGACAGACCCAAAACAGCTCTGAAGGTGGCAGTTCTCAGCACTTCCATCTTTTCCTGGGAGGACTTGAACGAGCTCCAAAGAGAAGGACTCCCCAAGAGCCTGGTCAGAGTCAGGATTTGGGAAATTGCATTGCTCTGACAGCAGAACTGCAGTTTGACCTGATGCCAGTATGGAGATATGGAACAGGTGAAATTCCTAGTTTTCCGTTTTGGTCCTCCTCATGATGATAGCAATAGGACTCAAAAGCAGTAGGTTACTCAAAAATATTCATACTGAACAGCTCTCCAACCTGGGAAACAGAACACCACCTCATAGATTTGCTATCAATCTGTTTGAAGAAATCTCCACATCTGCCATGCACCCTGGGTGCCCCTACACATTAAGTCTTCAAACTTGAGCTTTCCAAGAGAAGAGTGATGCAGTGACACAGCACTCCTGACAGTGACAGAAACGAGACACTGATGCATCTGAGGATATGCAACAGCACAGATGCTCTGTGAGAAGAAAGCTCCAGCATAAGCACTCTGCTCTCATCTGGTCTTCCTGGGCTTTTATGTCCTTACCACCACAGCAGATCCTTTAGTCCATCCCTGAAGCATTTCTACAGCAGGAGGAGTTTAAAAGATCTCAACACCTTAGTCACGGTTTGCGAAGCATGTACCAAGATGGTGCAGCTGAACTTCAAAGAGTCACTGCCATGGAAAACTGGTAGGTCTCAAAGTGCCACAAAGGACTGTAGATATCTGGAACATAACAGCACCAAACAGCACTACCTAGCACCCGGTGCATGTCTTGAGGCTGGTCTTACCTTGGGCTCTGTGGGGTAGAGATTGTAATGCTGCAAAGAATGAAAAAGTACACAGTGTCCTTTTTCATTACAGTGCCAATTTTTGGTGCTACTTTGTTTCACATGAAAAAGACAGTCCTGGGAACAGAGAACAACTGGAATGGACATCTTCTCACCATCAGTCTTCTACTTGCAACAGAAAACAGTTTTGCAGAAATGTCATTCTGTACTTAGAGGCACAGTTTTGAGGTGATGAAAAATGAAGGGGCCTTGCCAGAGAACTGCTAAATCTCACTGGCTATAACAGTTCTGCCTTGCAACAAGGACCACAGCAGAAAAGATGTTACTCTCTTTCCTTCTTTCTCTTTCCAAAGAAAAGTGGGGGAAAATCAGCAAATAACAATTCCCAGTGAGAGAATTCCACTTATGCTTGCTTAAAAATTTTTCAGTGCTGCAAGAAGATAAAAGGAATCTGAGATCCCAACTTCATCTCTGTTTCCCATGTATACTGGCGCAGCGGTATCAACAGTGGGGTGCAGGCAGCCCAGAAGCAGGGAGGGCATTCCATTGCAATGCGGGAAGAAAATGCTTTTTTTACCATAAATAAATAAACCCCTCCCCCCAGTTTTTAAAAATAGTGTATACTTGATCTTTCTCTCATTATTTTTTTCTTTCTGTTTTGTGCATGCTGTATAAGTGCCATTGACATTTCAATGGTGGGCTCAAAATCACCTCCTACAATGCTAAAGACAGTTATTTATACTTTGATCGTTTGTCTCTGTGGTTTTGGTTTCTTTTCTGTTTGGCATTTTTTCTTTTATTTCCTTTTTTTTTCCTTCCACAGATACCACAGCAATGGGAAAACCCTCACTGCTACCAAAAACCAACTCATATTTTAAGTACAGTGTTGTAACAAAACTTTCTTCCCCATCTACTAAGTTCTCTAACAATATAAGCTTTTCATTCACCTGAGGAGCTTGGTCACTGCACCTCTTGCCCAGGTGCTGCCAGGCAGGGAGGCTAGGAGGGATGTGATCAGCACCACAACAATCCCAGTGGGTGCTCCTCAAGTGTTTTCAGAGCCTGTGACATGCCCAAGACACAGAACAGAACACAGGGACTAGGAGAGCTCACAAGTCTATACTTGATTTTAAGTATTTGATTGATGAGAATTTAACACGCCTTTACTGAAAATTAATGGGACAACAGCAGTACTGAGTTAACCTGCATATAATCAGTTTTAAAACAGCACTTAGGACATTTAATGTTACTTCTTCCTAATGTAAGTATAAATGGAAGGCATATTATATGCTAGCTCTTCCTACCTAAATTCAAATACTGCAAGCCTCAAATTCTTGCTGTTCCAGTAGGAAAACATTATGCACATATATATTTTTTCATTTAATTTATTGTGTTTTGCTTGATTAAAGCTTCTTTTTTGTTTCAATGTTGATTTTTAAGCAGCAGTAGTCTTTAAAATATGCAGTTAATTAATTCACGTCAATTAATTCATGTGACTGAGCTGAAGTGAATCTGAAGTATTTGTATTAGTCCAAGAAAGCTGATGCACATCAAAAGTTGTGATTTAAGTCACTCCTTTCTGATCAAGATTCAATCATCTCAACAGTTTTTCCCGTGTATCCCAGGTGAAAGTCCCCTATGCTGCAGAAGAATAATGGTTCTACTGCACAACTGAGTAAATATAGTTTCTGTATCACAAATCTGGGCAATAACTCATGAAATCTTTGATTCAGGTTTTCTCCCTTCATCTGGACAAGAGGAAGGGATGTCTGAGTCCATGACTGAAAAGGCTGGTTGCAAAGTGGATCCTGCTTCCACCTAGCAACACTGGGAAAAAAAACAACCAGTCCTATCACTGAAAAAAATCACCAAGGCCTCATTTAAAATGTGCAATCAACCAAATTTCCTGACAGGGTGGTAGCTTATCAGTCCTTTAAACAAATGCAGACAGTCTCTCTGATTTGCGCCATCTTTCACTGGGCTGTGGGCAGGGAGGAGGGAGACAAGAAAAGCAAGGGAGCACAAGATCGATGTTCCAAGCTGCAGCCAGGGCACAGGAGCCACCACAGCTCGCAAGGATCAGACCTGTTCCTAAAGTCTTGGTGAGCTGGGAAGGGAGAACATACAGCTAACCTCAACAGAGACAGCCCTTAGGGGATGTGGCATCATTTCACACTGAACATGAGACTGTCTGTGAAGGAAGAGCGGGAGGAAGAGGCTTAGAACACCCCACATCACCCTCCTGCTGACAGCTGGTCCCTGCCTGTGGGCAACAGTGGGACCAGGGTGCAGGGGGTGCTGCTCTGGTTGCCCTGCTGGTGCTCCCCGAGGCTATCCAACGACAAGTCCTGACCTGCTTGGCAAATCCCCACAGTGGGACGACCCCAAACTGGGATGATGACACTGCTGTGCGTTGGCCAAACACTGCTAGCAGAGACTGCACCAGTTTTGGTGCCTGGGTGCCAGATCCAGCCCGGGACCTTGTCACCTGAGCCTGAAGGAAGCCACACCTGCTGGAAGCACTGTCTGTGGCAGGGGTGGGCCAGAATTGGCCATCTGGGTGAGGAACAGCATGCCAGCCTGTGGCTCACAGGATGTGCTAGCACGGAGGTGAGCATGCAGGAAAGCCAGCACACACAGTTCTGTCAGATGTGAGCTGCCACAAGGGCTGGCCTTGATGCCAAGCGCATGTGGTTTAGGAAAAAGAATCCAAATATTAACTGTCAATTAATAATTAGAGATTTCTTCCCTCCTTAATTCAAGGCACAACCAGAGGCAGGAAACTCCCAAAATGTTATGAATTGTGGGTGCCAGTAAGGACCTCTGCTGAATACAACCTCAAACCATTTCATTTCAAGTGTTTTATGTATAAGCAATAAAAAATGCTTGGATGCTTAAGTTTGCATCTCCTTTTGCCGTAAGTTAATGATTCAGATGATTCAGTATGACTGAAATCAGACATGTATTTTGCCTGCACTACACAAGTCTGAAAATCAGGTATTAATTTTCAAAAAAATATGGAGACTATATTTGAGATGCATTGTTTCTACACTTGCTTTCATTTATGTCTGTGTTTGTACAAGATCAACAAACTTGATGATGCACTAGGAAAGATGTGATTACATTATTATTATTGTTTTTTTAACAGAGGTGCAGAGAGAAGTGTAAGGGAAAGACAATCTGCAATTTGTTACTCAGCAGATCTTCAGATGGTTTTAAAAGATTAAAATGAGATATAAACATAAAAAGCCACCTATTCAAATTAAATGCAGACAAGTAAACACACTATTTAGAGCAAACAGATTACATCACTCACCAACACTGAAAATCTGGAGAACAAGCGGGCAAACTATTTAATCTGAGAAAGGAATGCACAACTAGCCTCCCTCTTTCGGAAATATAAAGAATGATAAATTCACTGCTTGCCTGAAAAGAACGTATCTCAGGAGCTGTAGAAACACTGATTTCCTTTTTTGCCATTGTCTCTGACAACATGCTCTTTGAATTACACACCTGCCTCCAGCCTTCATTATTTCTGTTTCATTATAATGAAGATTATACTTTTGACTTCCAAGGCTGCTTGCTTTGACAAAGCCCCACAAAACCTCCCTTTCCTTTGCAATCTGACAGTGCCATAACAAAAACCACCAACAATTCTGCTACAAAGAGTGTGTTTTACCCATAGCACCCTACACTGCCACCACACAAAAAGGAGCGCTGTGGAGAACCCAAGTGTCATCACTGCAGATGCCACACCACTGTCACTGATATCAACAGGAGTGCCCAGACTGGAGCACCTCAGTGACCTAAGGGAGACTAAACAAGTGGAGAATGGGAGCTGCTTAATTGTAGACAATATCTGCACTGGTAAAAATTTCCAGAAGTGCTGAAATACCCCAAACGACCACTTTTTAATTCAAATATCCAATTTTTAAATGAAATTTGAGTCACATGGTCGCCTGCGTAGGGAATTCCTGTGTGACTGACATCACACAAATGCTAGCACTTGTGGCCCTGTGGCAGGCAGTGCTCTCAAGGTGACTAATGGGGACAGAAGACAAAGACTGGGCTGTGATCCCCTGGGAGTGATCCTGTGGGAGTGTCCATCACCCCCTGGCCCACAGTGAGGCCAGGCTGGCACCCAGTGGCAGTGGAAGTACTCTGAGTGTGCAGGTGCTGGCAGCTGGCACTGATGGCTCTGTGCCAAGCACTGTGTGGCACAGCTGGACCTGGGCTAGACAGCACAGCTGGCTTGGACACGGACACTGGGCAGCACAACTGGACCTGCTCTGGGCACTAAGCTGGTTGTGCACTGGACGCTGGGCAGCACACCTGGCTTAGCACCACATGTTGGGCTGCACAGCTGGTTCTACACTGGACACTGAGTGGCACATCTGGCTCCACATCTGCCACTCCCAGACCTGTCCCAAGGTACCAGGTGCCCTGGACTGCACCCAGGGCTGCTCTCTGTGGCCATGGCTGCTGCAGGCACATGCTGAGGAATGGCTGCTGGGCACCAGTGAATTTTCAGTGCTGACCTTCTCATGCTTTTACTCAAGGCTTCTCCTTGTATTTGTTCTTTCAAACACTATTTCACCTGAGTTACAATTGCCAGCACCTATGGCTTTAACAAAAAATCAGTAGTACAGTTGTTGTTTGAAAAGAATTCAGCTATTTTGTCAGAACACATTTTACCTGCTGTGATGTGCCACTTTTTTAGACCAAAGGAGGTACCACAGCAAACCCCTGGGGTTCTTCTGGGCTCAGTTTCCAAAGCTTTTGCACATTCCTGCAGTCTATTTGTGCTGAATTACATAAGCTCAGTTTTTTCTCCTCTTCTTCTTTTTTTTTTTTTTTAATTCAGCTATTCATACACTCAGACAAATGTTAAAAAATTAAGTTTCTGTAAACACACTATTATCTTACTAAGTTCAAATATTATTAGACTATTCCCCAGGGGAAGAAAAGCAATATATTCCAAAGCAAGTGGCTGTATATTTTGCAGAAGGTGGCTACTCTGAAATTAAGAAATGCAAATGATTCTACAGTTTATGTGCCTCAAACTAAAAATACTCATAATAAATTTTAAAAAGGTAGCATGAGACATTGCTGCTTACGCCAGAGCATCGGGAGGATGCCAAGGGACCCAGAGCGATCCCGGGTCTGGGGTTTTCAATGGCACAGACTAGTGATCACAGGATGCTGGTGATACTCTCCAGTTACCCCTGGCAACCCTTCTCAACTGTAACGATGCTGCCCCACAATAGCTTTCACTGGGCAGCTTTCTCTTCACTTAGCTGAATGCTCTGGGACCATCTGTGTCGGAAAGCATAAAAGGCCAGCCTGCCTGTGGGCCCGTCACTCTGAACACCACCTCTCTGACCCCGATTAAATACAACTTTCAATCCCTTTTGTCCTCCCTGTTGACTTCTCCTATTAAGGGAGCCCTTTGACAAAGAAAGCGGAAGAGTGGACTAAGTGCCCCCAAGAAAGGTGATGTCTGATACTGCTCAACACAAGGATTAGCAAGCCAATACATAACAAAAGCAAGTTTGGGGGAGGGGTAAAGAGGAAAAGAAAAAAATGGTTTTATACAGGTCTTTGACTAATTCAGTAGGTACACAGTTCAACAAATAGCTATACAAGAGGCCTGCTCCCAAAGAAACAACTACCAGGGAACAATAAATTGAGGAGATACCTTTCAGCATGGCGACACAAGGCCATGACATTGACAGAAGCAGTGGATGTGTCATTTCCTACCTATGAGCTTTTAAACTGCATGGGTTCATGGGGAGAGGTGCCAAAGCACTCAAGAAGTTACTTTAAGGACAGACCTTTTCCTACAGAAAGGTGTTGTAAAATATCCTAACTTGGGTCATGTGAGGAGACTGCAAGGGGATTGGGCAACAAAAGCATGAAGAACAAGAACAGTGGCTGGAGAAAACCTAAATACTTGCACATCAGAGCTGATTGTTCCCAAAGGCATGTACTAAAAACTATCTGCTTTGCAGAATATGCAAAACTTCTTTGTCAAAAAAACCACATAAAACTTTGCCATGCAGACTTGCAGTAGCCACGGGGTATCCTAGTGCAGCACAGCCTCTGACAGTGAAGCCACTGGTCAGCACTGGGGACACAAGCTGGGAGAAGAGCAGAGTGCCCACTGCAGCCTTCATCCTTGCCTGACCTCTGCAGAGGGGACCAGACTCTGGCACAGCCACAAGGATGGATGGACAGGAGAAGGGGAACCTCCTGAGCCCCCCAGACACAGAGCACAACACGTCCCAGGGCATTTCTCCAAGGTCTGGGGCAGTCGTAATGTGATTGTCACAAAGAAAAGTCAGGAAGTGCCTGGGTGCAGAAGATATCTTCACTGGAAAACCTGAGCCAAACAGAAGGCACTTCCTTAGAGGAAAGCAGTAGTAGGGAGGATTGGGGATTTTATTTCCATGAAAAAAAGGATACTGAAACAGTAGAAGTGATCAGAAGAGAGACAATAAATATAAATCCATATACAAAGCAAACCTTAAAAGAGTCCCTATGACTCTGGGGTGTTTTTAATACCAGCAGTAATTAGGCCAGGGATGCAAGATCAGGTTGCCCTCATGTAAAAAAAAGGCAAATCTACCCATGCTTCTTGTTTAGAATATGCTCACTGTACCATCATAAAGCACAATCCCACTTCTAAATAGAGGTTAAAATTGTGATTGTGTTAGGGAAGAGCTGTATGGGACCCAAGGGGTAACTGACACTGCTGACTACCACCCAGCAGGCAGTCCCTGTAGCTCCAGAGATGGCTCTGGACCCCTCCAGGACAGGCTCTGCATTCCTCCTCAGCCATCAGGCTTTTACTGACAGCTTTATTACCATGAACTAGCTGCCTTTTACATATTCTTTTGAAATGTAATGTTTTATTTGACACAGTCAATTTAGACTACAGATGCATTTCCTTCTTCCTCTTTCTGCCTTTTTTTGAAAGGGGGGCAAAAGACATCAGGAAAGTTCCCAAATGGGTGCCACTGAAAATTAGTATTTCTCTATGGACTCCGGAAAGTAATAGATGGGAACCTGTTTCTAATAGTTTTACTTTCTGTGTTATCTGGAGAAAAACAGATTCATACATACAAAGTGGACTGTTTCAGAAGATAGTGCTGTGAAAAATGAAAGGCTGTTCCAAAGTAAAAAGTGATTATTTCAGAAGAAATGAGAAGCTCCAATGTCAACCCTACTGCCTGAATCAGCAAAAAATCAAAGCTCTGCATAGAATAGGAAATTGGAGATTTTCCCTAAATTTACATTTCTTTCTGCTGAGCACATTTTTGCTTCAACGTGAAAGAACTTCTTAGAGACACTCCTAGTTTCAAACATTGCTTTTTGCTACGGTGTTGTAAAATGCTGCTGCCTGGGACTGGAATTCCATTAGTACAATTGGAAGAATTTATGTATGAATGCTAGATATGAGCCACAACAGCCATGGATAACATCATGTAAATGATTTTTCTTTTTAAATGAGATCTCCTCAGTCATATTGACAATTGTCCAACAGAAAACCCAAAGCCATATAAACTAAAAATTGCAGTTTCTGCTGGCAGAATCCATCAAAAACATTGGCAAGTTATTCCCACATCTTTGACATTTGGTGCACTACTACAATAAATCAGGAAAAACTAACTCTAAAAATGTCATCCTAAAGTGCTGTACTGTTATTAAAACCTAAGTGATACATAACATTTGCAATCTATATATGTATCATCATAATTACACAAGCAAAAATTATAGTTCTGATATTACAATGTACCTAAAAGAGGCTTTTTCTTAAGACTATCCTCACCATCCTAAGCCTCCAAAAACCTGAACTGCAAAAACTGACTCTACAAGACCTGCAATTTTCAAAAACAAAGTTCAAGAGCCAAGGCAACCTCAGCTGGCCTTACAAAGCTAACCTTTTGCAAATAAACTTTTTTTTTTTTACAGAAACTGATTTTTGCTGATAAACATTCCTGAATTATCTGCTGGGCTTCTGGAAGATGCAACAGCTCACATGGGACATTGCCATGGTGAGCTAGCTGGCTTCTGAATCACCTGGGACTGCCTTGGCATGTGAGCCACTGCTCCTTTGTAAGAACCATCCCAGCAATCCTTCAGGACAGAGAATACACTTACATTACACTTTCTTGAATAGATAAATAATTTACAGAAAATACTGTTGTATGAACTGCTGATTCATCCACAGCAAATACCTACAGTGGAATCTTAAACTGTGGGCGTGAAACCTCCTAGGTTTGCAAAGACCTCATAAAAACTCAATGAATAACCATTTTACAGCTCAGTCAAAATTAATCTGCTTTGTATTTCCTTCTTCATTTTGGCACCATCTATATTAATTGTGTATGATGACCTCCAGATCATGGCCTTTTACCAGACCATGCAGGTTACCAGTGTCTGCAAAGCAGATGCATTATCCAAAAGGAAAGTCCCAGGCAAAGAGCAAAGACTGCAAGAGGTGAGTGGAAGGAAGATGCACAAAATAGTCAGAACTGTGAAAAATACAGTAGCACCAGAGGTGCTGAAAGTGTTGTTCCTGATTGTTGCCATCAAAAGTGCTGCATTTTGTCAGTGAATGACCTGGCTGGAGTTTTAACTCTAATTAACGCTTCTTTAACCCCACACACAGGCCAATTTATTCCATCATGCCTAATGCAGAAAAAAAACAGCATGAAGCCCAACAGACATACATAAAATTGCTGGTAACGCATTTTTCTTAAGACTGTATTAGATCGTTCTTTCACCACTATCACAGTGGGGTTTCTAGAACCTCAGGAAGGTTTGCGCAAGCAAGAGGTGAAGGGACAGATTTAGTGGCATGGGGTGGACTTGAGCAGAGAAGGGAAGGGATGTCACCAGCACTGTGGTGGCCACATGGCCAACTCTGGAAGCATCTCTCTGGCTGAGAGGGACACAGAGAGGGGAGAGCATGGCAGGACCACTGCTCCCCTTGCAGCCTCTTGTGCCATGAAACTCCAGCCAGCCACACCACGGAGAGCAGGGCTGAGCCAGGAGCATCGTGGGGGGCTTGGAGAGACACCAAGTATTGGAATCGCTGCACACAAAGGGAGCTCACTGAAGCCCAGGCTGTATTTAAATATTGAATTTGGTATTTAATTGAGTAATTAAATACCTAACTAATTTGTCCAAAGGCAGCAGTGGATGAGCAGCTTGGGGAAGAGACAGCAGCACTGACCCTTGAGTAACCAAGCTGCAGGTGACACAGGGGGACAAGCGCATCCCTCAGGCCTCCTGCAGCACCAGAGGCAGGAGCAGATCCTAGCTGTTATGTGGATGGAGCCAAAGCAATGAGCACACATCACCGGCACACAGCTGAGTGTGGTCAAGGGAAAATGATGCACTGCTTCATGAATAGAGACAGGAAAGAAAACACAAACCAACCCTAAAACCCAGTTGTGCCCTCAGCCCATGATATCCAGTGAGAGGGATTTTCCTCCACCTTCTTGTCTTCCAGCCTTGGAAATTCCAAGTACTCCTTCCCAACCTATTCAGCTGAGCTCACTTGTCACTTCCTGCTCCAGACTGAACTCCTGCAGGGCTGAGCCACAAACCATGTCTCACAGAATGGCCACAGTGCTTGGAAACTGAAGAGACTGAGTGCAGGAGAGGCTCCATCACACACAATACCTTCCAGCCACTAGACTGCCAGTGTACCAGGGTTAAGACTTCCAGGATTAGGCAAAAGCAGGCATGACAGGTATTTCCATGGATGCAAAATTTCCTTTTTCAGTTGAATTTTCATACAGTTTAGTTCTCTGCATGAGAAGGATATCTGACAGGAATTAGCTTCCATGACACATGTGTCATACCAGGAGAGACAGGGACAGAGGAGTTACGTGTGATCTGGCTGGGGACAATGATGGACGGAGCAGGACGGCCTGAGCAAACACGTGTACAGCTCACAGTCAGTATGTTTTTTTTCTATCCACCTCTTTCAAAGGTAAATCTGCGCTGCTCAAGCCTCCCAGCAAGAACCAATGGTGCCACCTGTGCCACCAGTCACAAAAGCTCTGCTGCTGGTGCTTCGCAGCTGATGCTGTTTATTGCTGTGTCCCCTCAGCAGATTCATCTCTGTGCCCTTTATTCCCACTTACTCTTATCATTACACACGCTGGAAAGAAAAGACACTGGTGTAACACAATTCAGACATTTTAAACTTTTCTCTCAGCTGTTTCTGAAACATATCAGTTCCATTCAGGCTTAGAAAAGGAGCTTCAGTATGAGGTGAGGCGTGTCTTTTGTCAGCACCCCGTCTGCTCCCTGTGGCCTCGTAAACAAGCTGCTTTCTTTAGAAATACAGCAGACCTCCAATTTAAATTTATGGAAAGGCAGAACCAGAGGAGCCCACACTCAAATAATTTTAATAACCTATTAAGTTGCGACTTCAGATTCATTTTATAACTGTGTTCCTCAGGGAACTGCACTATCTGGATAAAGATAGAGTTTTTTCTCTTTTAAAGATAAATAGCATCATTAATCTGCAACATTTCTTTTCTATTATCTTTCAAAATGAGGAGTTATTTTGTTCTGATCTTGAGGTAATTAGCCTTCATTCACTAGCCAGAAAATGTCTGTGTTCTGAAAATTAAAAATGTGTCATTAAGTGGAATTTACCATAATGTCATTTATCTTTATATAGTTCATCAGTGACAGCAATGGGCCTGGGAATCCATCAGCTTTTACCGAGGAAGCATTAAAACAAATTGAAAAACAGAATAATCCCAGGCACTCTTTAACAGAGTCAAAGCCATTTGGGTAATTAAATAGTGGTATTTAAAGTTTTAATTTAGATTTTCCCCTCTGTTCATCAGCAGTCAAATGAGATGTTCATATTCATAACTGTTTGTAATAAAGGGTTTCATAAAGCAAACAGAATATCAATGTTGTTAAAATTAAAGAGAACACAGAGAAACCTTTCAAATACAAACAGGGAAGTTCATTCCTGCTGTACCTTATTTTCTATGCCTACATTATGAATAAACTCTTGCTGTACCTGGACTACTCTTCATATTAACAATGCCCAAATTCTGTGATGTCTGTGCTCTTGGGGGTCACTGCCACCTTCTTTCACACTCTTTGTCTTTGGGTATTTTGTTACTCAGGAAGGCCAACTTCCACAGTTTGCCTCCCATTTCCATTGTTTTCCAAATGTTTGCATATTAATCTCAAACATCTTTTATCTTGTATATTCAGCTTTGGAGAGTGGATTGTTCCGTTGTGTTCCTAGTTACTGCAATGAGACGACGTGTGCCTGGGAAACCCGTATGCAGT
This sequence comes from Anthoscopus minutus, assembly GCA_013399455.1. NCBI lineage: Eukaryota > Metazoa > Chordata > Aves > Passeriformes > Paridae > Anthoscopus > Anthoscopus minutus. The sequence goes on along the minus strand of VWYI01036779.1, from coordinate 64,780 downwards.
ATAAATAATGCTAAAAATCATTATTTAGGAACGCAAACAGAATGTATAAAAGCTTTCTAGCACTGCTCTTGCAAGGAAATACTAGGCCCTCTACCAGCTTTCACCAAAATTAAACTAGAGAGAAAAAATTAAGTAGTTCTTTATGAAATGGTTTCAACTGAAATAAGTCTGAATAATGACACCTTCAGCACATGTACATCCTCACCAAAACTCTATTGCCTGGGATGCAGTTATTTAAAATAGGGAAAACCACTGGCCTATGCTCTCTTCTGAGTGCAGCTGGACCTATATTACACGAAAATTGTTGATAAATTCCTGTGCGACTTTTGTTCTCTTGTTTAATGTGGTAAAAAAATGTAACGGGACTTTAATGTTTTCAAATGAAAAGCGTAATAGTTTTTGTTTGATTTCTTTTAAATAAAGCATAAATTCCCCAGATTATGACTCTAGTTGCAGGGTTACAGGGACTTAGACAGATATTTTCCATGGAAGTGCCTAAGATGTTTTAATTTTTCATCCCAGAGCAGCAGGCTATACATTAGGCAATAAAAGAAGCTCTTAAAAAGCACCAGAAAGTGCCTTCAGGAACCTGAGTGCCTTTGTAATTTTTCAGGTATGGAGTGGAACAACTCAGCATAGTATAAATCGGTACAATGTAAAATCAGCACAGGCTTTATGGCTCAGTAAATAACAAGATATTGATGATTAACTGACAATAATCTGCTGTTATGAACTATTATAGTACTGTTTAGGTTTTGGGTTTTTTAAAATACATTTTTATTTTATTTTGAAATTTAACCAGATGCTTTTGAGCAAGTGCTATACCTTGGCCTCCACTGAAGCATGGTCATAACCGCTGTGGAGACCAAAATGAACCCTAGAGGTGACAAGATCAAGTCACACATGAACACAACCTGCACTACTTGCCAAGATTAACTGACTCGGACTGCTTTTTAAAATTAAAATTGGGTTATCAAAAGCCTAACATACACAATTTTTAAAGGCATGTGTGGTAGGAAATAGACAAGAGGGTGCAAATTTATGCCTGCTATATAGCATCAAAATAATTTAATAAAGGATTGGCTGGAGATAGTACCCCTGATTGTGTGGAAATCCCTTGGCACAGGGGAAGCTGCAGAGGAGCTGAGCCTATCTGTCCTACACCTGCCAGGACAGGCAAGCAGGATACACTTCTGCTGGGAAAATTGAGGAATCTGAGCTTTTCCAACAGCTCTAGCAAAGCAGCATCTGTAGTATCACCCAGGTGAGCTAACGGCAACTGGCAGCACAGACAAAACAAATGCAAAAATGTTCTTTAAAACGGTCTTTACACCACAATTCTCAGTGGCAAAATACAACTGGCAAGTTCAAGTGTGCCCCTTGCCCCCCAAACCACCAGCTACCTTATTGGGGCAGCAAAAATAGCTCAGCTTTCGGTAATGTGAACCCTATTCTTGTCATGTTTAACTTCACTTCCTGTGTCTTTTTGTTGCTCGAGGAAGTGAAACTCATGCATTGCATGTCTGTATTATTCCCCCTCATAGCAGACTTGCAGACAATGTCTGCAGTGGTCTGGAGCGATAAGAGCTGCCTCCAGGACACAGATTCTCCTGGGGATTAGGCAGCACCATCTGGGGCCTTGTGCTGATCTGCAGCAGCTGCAGCCCAAACATTGGTACAGGGTGAAAATGGGTGCTGGTCCTGGAGGGTTAAACAAGTTGCTACAACCCGGTTTCAAGTACAGTTTGCTGCCTTTTGAGATAAAAAGGGAGAAAAAATAACAGTGACTCTCCTTGTAAGAGAAGCGCCAGTGGAGGCTCGCTGCAGCTCTGCGACCCTCTGTACCGCTCTCTGCCCCCAAAAAACCCTATGTCATGAGGAACACAGTGAGCTGCTGTGCTGCAAAATCCTGAGGAAAAACAGGACATGACCAGCAGAATGGTGCTTTCAGTAAGTACACTCTTCTCTTGGCATTCACTGGAAAAGAAAATATCCAAGTCTCAAAAATGGGTAAAACAAACATTCTGAGGGGCTGCAAGTTTAGGAACCCTAAATGTTTCCCTGCAGGCAAGGAGTCCAAGGTAGCTGCCAAAGGCACCTACCTTGAAGCATAAGGATTTCTTTCTTGGTACCAAGAAGGAATGAGGAAGCTGGCAAATCATGAGCACACAGGTTATCTGCTGTGTTGGCCAAGAGAGCCCTTGCCGAGAGATTTTTGGCATTTTTCCTTTACCTGCTCTTTACTTCCTTCGCTGATACTCTGCTGCAGCTGCATCTTGCTTTGTAATTATACGAAGCAAACCACAGGGCACCGTCTAAAACCAGTAAATCTCATTAAAACAATTAAATTGATTGTTTTTGGAAAGTACATCTGATGAAAAACCTTTTTAAAAAGACGCAGAAGAAAACAATAAGCAGGAAAAAGGACAAATGGTGTGATCTCCAAACATGCCTTTTGAAGTTGATACTTCAGCAATACTAAGACAGCTTTGAATTTGGGTCAAGAGTATCCATTATTGATGTTCACCTGAACTCAGCTGCAAATCTTCACCATGTCCTGTACTGAGGACCAGGAGATGGGATGGTGAAGCAACCAAGATGAATTGGCCAAAGCCAGGATACACCCAGTCACCAGAAAATGATTAAATACCCATCCTAATGCCAAAACCAAGCATGCAACCACCCCACAAATGTCCTATTCAGGAGTCAGACATTTTAGGGGTGGCCCTGAACACCCCAGCAATGCTGAGGAAATGCTGGGTGCTTCAGTGATAGATGCTCAGCACCAGTCTGTGCTGGGACACAGGTGCTGGGAACTACATTTCTAAATCCATACTAAACTTTTAAAAAAGCCAAGACTGATTTTAGACCTTTATTTTTTTGTGTTTTTGTTGTTGTTGGTTTTTTTTTAGGGGGGGTATGGTTTTTTTAAAAAATATTAAAACAAACGATGGGTTCTTGACGCTACAGCTGCTGAGAGGAGCATCTCGTCTACCATTTTCCTGTCCAAAGCATAGGGCAGGTACCAGTGTTGTCTAGTGAAATCTAACTGAAGGCCACAAAGAGTCACATCTATCCCGTTAGTTTTGTGTAATGACAGTGTTCAACATCATAAATAAAGATAGAATTTTAAATGCCTGAAAATCAGGTCCCAAATCCAAGAAATACTGATGTGCACAATACCCTTTGCTGATTGCAAAACAAAAATAATTGCACTTCTGCAACCAATAGCCCATTTTTAAAGTTTTCACCTGCCCTATTCTTGCCAGATAATCTGTTTATATGCCAAATTAAACACACTTCTGATATACCTCAAAAAGGTCTGCTACTTTTGCACTACTATGATGAAGATATTATATTTGACAGGTATATAGTAACAACTGAGTTGAAATTCTCTTGTGCCAGCAATACACAAGCTTTGGAAGAATAAGAACTAGCACATCCAGTGGCAGCTCCCAGCCCATATGCTGTTCTGCTCTAGCCTGAACAGACTCATTTTAAAAGCATTTTCACTTACCATTCCTGATGGACCAGAATTTTTCAGGCAAACTGCTGACTGTGTCACTTTTATGCTACTGATAAACACTTTTGTTGGTTTATTTCCAACAATTTCCTCCCTACCATTTCACAGGAATAAATGAAAAACAGGTAGAGCTGAAGAGCTGGCCTTTGAGTTTCAGCACCAAACACTTCAGCACTCAAAACATGTTGCACTTTCTAATGTGTCATCACAAAATCACGTAATATTCCAGGCTGGAAGGGACCCACAAGGATCATTCAGTCCAGCTCATTGCCCTTCACAGGACAGCCGCAGGAATCCCACCATGTGCCTGACGGTGCTGTCCAAATGCTCCGTGAGCTCTGCTTTTGTATTGCCTGTGACTTCAAACATTTTCCTAAAACCACAAAACACAAAGCAACAGACATGGCAGGTTTGTAACTGCAGAGACAGACCGTGGGCACCCGCAGTCTGCCTCAGCCCCTCGGGGATCAGGGCCTTGTCCCCAGCTGCAGATGGAGCCCCCAGTACCCTGGCATCCCCTGCTCCCGTCCCTCTGTCCCAGCCAGGGGCAGCAGGGCCCTGGGGAACCAGCACTCCAGGGATGCATCCTGGACACTGCTGGAAAGGGTCTGGATGCCCCCTTGGATGCTGCCAAGGCCAATGAAGACATGTCGGAATTTTGCTGGAAAGGGTTTGAGCAGCCAGTAAACAAATGGTTCCCTGCTGTGCTCCTAAGAGAGACAGCAGCACTGTACAGTGAGATCAAGAATATGCTTGGGGAGGTTAAAAAAATCCAAACTAACAAAAAAACCCCCAAGCATGACAGCTTTAACGCGAGTGAAAGGCAAGACACAGGAGGTACAGGAAGCATTGGACATTATTTTACCAGTCTAGGGCTCTAAATAGACAATTATGTGCTTAAATGTTAAGATTCCCTAAGCTGGCTTAGCAGTCTCCATAAACTAGTTAGAAGGACCTGTTTTACAAGAACATTGTCCATTTAGAAATTGAAGAATAAAGGCAGCAGAAGCACCAAAATAGAATTCTACGGAAAGTTGCGATTCTTCTTAACATAAGAAAATACAAAGAGTTTGTTTTTTTCCTGGATGAAAACAAGTTTACCAAATTATTATAAAAATAAAATTTCTAAATAAAGTTGTAATTCCTTAAAATTGCCTGTTATGCTAAAAAACAGAATAGAAAAAGAAAAAGAAAAAGAGGGGAAAAAAGGCTAAGTAGGGCTTCCCATGACTAAATGGATTAATTCTTTAGTACCACACAATTACTGCTCTCTACACAGTTTCAGTGAACATCTAAATAAACACCCAAAGCGTATTTCACACAAAGAAAAGATCCATTCTAAGGAATAACCCAAATGCTAAAAAGTTGACATTTTGTATAAAAAAATGAAGAAAAGCTGTACAGGAAGACAGGAAAAAGAAAAGGATATTTCAGGCAGGTTTGTGGGGTGACAGTCACCGACATATGGATCTTTGTTGGAGCTGCAGTGCTCAGACGCCAGCCGTGCTCCTGGATGTCTCTCTCCAAGTGAGGTTTCCTGCTGCAGGGCAGGAGCCCAGCTCAGCCCCATCGGAGCCAGGAGAGGCCACGGCCAGGAGCAGGACTGAAGTGGCTTAGACCACACAGCACAAGGACATGCAGGGACAGAGAGCCTAAGTGGCCACACTGGGGTCCATCTGTGCCAAAGCCCCCGGCAGTGGGCATGGAGGCGGACCCACGTCCATGCTGAGGGGCGACATGATGGCCCTACTCCTGCCACCACAGACATTAATGCTCTGCAGCATGTTTTAGTGCAGAAATGGCTCTGATCTGGTTCTTTGCAAGGCAGGCATTTGACATGCGTTGCTTTTGACAAATACATTACACAGCAGTTTTTCTAACAAAGGAACACCCAGGGCTGGGTGACCATATTGGGCTATGGAAGACTTGGAAAAGTTATCCCCAGCTTCTGAATTTCTCTAATTTCTTCTGGTTCACAGAAAGGCCTGGTTCTGCTCCTTTTCTTGATTTGAAGGGCTGCAACCAGCTCTTGGTGGAGGCCAAGCCTTGGGGATCACTACATCCTGGCTCATCATAACTTACACTGGATTAATGCTGAAACTCTGTTTTCTCTTTCACAAGACAGAGCTTCTCATCAATCCAGAAATTCTTATCTCTCATCCCTCTTTCTAAAATATTCTGTACTTCAGTAGACCCATAGCCCTTCCCGGATTTCTCAATGTAGATTTAAACTGGGGAAAAATCAGAACTCTGTTTCAAAATTGGTGTAAAATTACAGCCTTTGAGGGTGTAATGCCTGATCAATTTCTATGAAAACACAATGATGACAAAATGTGGACACAAGTCACATTTCTCTTGTTACCATGGAATTTTTAACAGTTTAACAAGCAGGTTCAGTCCAGCACACAGCTGTTATGAGGTAAAGGTGTATCATGACAGTCTATGCCCAATGCTGAACTTGACATAACAGAACCACCAGAAGGGTGGAAGGTTTCCCTTTCTGTTACACAACACAACACTGACAGATGAAGCATCACCTCATCTTCTTTACTTGCTGCCAGTGACTGCAACTCATTACAAAGTAAACTTCCTCAGGATTTTTTTAAGGACAAGAAATGCCTGCCAAGAGCACCCAGCATGTTGGACATCTCTGACCAGTCACAGGAAAGAGAGGCACAGCTTCCTGTATCCAGCCAGAAACAAGGGAGACCCAAAGTTAGGTCTAGTTAGGTCTAGGACCCTTTCGGGGCAGGGTCAATGACTTTTCAAATCCTAGATAAAACTAGATTCTGCAGAAGTTTGTCTTTGAGTGATATTTTAAGGTTAAAAAGCAAGCTAAAAGGATGCAGTTTAGAAAGTATGGGACAATCAAAGGATGCCTAGAAGCATTTTGCACTGAGGAAGGGTACAAAGTCCAAGTCCATTTGACTTGGACTAAGGTTTTAACACCCATTAAAAGTACTGCAGTGTCTGTCACAACACCCTCTGCTTTCAATGGTCATTCTGACATTTCTGGGCATTTGCGTTTCTTGCACCTCCAGATTGTAAAGGAGAAATTACCTATTCCCAAACCATTTAGCTTAGAGCTTTGTGCGTACCACCAGATAGTTGAAGAATTTTAACTCCTCAGGTTCAAGAAAAATACAATCTTTTCTCTGGCTAACATGGCACTTTCTAGGTCGCTTTCCAAAACACATCCTCTCAAGCATAGCAGTTTGCTGACATGGAAGTAAAAACACCCTCCACATCTCACAGAAGTTTTCCTCAAACCAGCATCACCCCACCCTTCAAAGTAAGATGGTGAGTCCATTTGATCCGTGCTGTACAGTGCTTACAGAGAGCTTTTAATTTCCATTAATGCTGACAAAAGAAACAGAAGTTCTGCAGATCAATATGTGTTGCTTGTTGTTGTTGTATGTCAAAGGCAAGCACAGGATTCTGTGAGCTGTGCTTAACGTGTATGCAGCACCATAAAGATTAAACAGCACAATGTTATAAATCCTATTACAGCATATAATCTCTAAATTACATGCAAGTGGATAAAAAATACACAGCTTGCTAATGAACTTTACATTTTCATAACACAATTTATGCTGCACAGAAGAATTCCACTTGTTTGGATAGAAAGTTTATGAAAATCCAATTCCTGTAGCTATTACACACATCATATGCTCTTTGTCCTGGGAATCCATTCCCCTGGAAATACTGGCCTCAGACAATGTGAGTTCTCATCCACCTCCTTTTTATTGTCTTGCGCTCTTGCCTGGCATGGCAGCGAGGCATACAGGGGAGGGGGCCGCTCTGATGGCCACTGAAGGGAGCCCCAGAGCCCCTCCTGTGCTCCTTCCCCCTCATTTGAGCAGTGTACTGGCACCCCAAGGGTGGCAAATGGCAGCCAAGTGTCCACCACCACCAGCACTGCCTGCCTGGCCCCATCCCAGCTGGCTGCAGCCTTCCCGAAGGACACTGGTTTGTCACTGTGGACCAGCCCATGTGAGGGCTGAGCACAGCACTAAAGTGCGAAACAGCAAAAAAAACCCTAACTTTGCCACAGACATTCAACATGGGAGAAACTGGAGTTTCAGGAACATCTCTTTTTGCCACAGATGAATGAGTTTTCCCGATGTCCTATAAATAACATGGAATTTAATGAAAACGTGAGGAGGCACAAATCCCCACTGGTGTCTCCTGGGCAAGTTTTTAAGGTAGCAGGTTGTAACGCTGCAACTTTCTGACCAACAGCAAAAATGCATAATTTTGTCTGACGCACCACATTTACCAAACCCCATCAATTCTTTGGAATAATTTCACACTAACTGCGCAAACAAACCTTAAGCAGTAAAAATCAGCAACTCTGAATGTAGCATATATGTCGTGGATCTCATGCTGCTTCATGAGCAAGAGATTATAAAATCCTGGTAAAGTTACTTTTAAAATTGTTTAAAAAAGTGAATAAAATCTCTTTCCAACAGATGGTAAGACTGCAATCACTTTTCTAGTTGTCAACACGCATTGGTATTGGTAAAAACAGGAGTGTATAATGCAAACTGCAAGAGGAAAACATCCTCTTACGAGATCCAAACTGCAAAACAACAAAATGGTATACACAGCAATCTACAGCTGCCTGTTATTGTACATTTCTTCTTTGTATGCTCAGGTAAGCATGTTCAGCTAAAGAAATTTAAACTACATAAACGTTTACGGTAACACTACTGATGTGCATTAAAAAAAATGGCACCACAAAAACAAATCAATGGAAAAGCACTTGTAAATGACATTTTAACAAGGTTTCTTGTAACTGAATTATGCAGCCATGAATTGTGTTCTCCTCACCCTCTACAGTGTAATTCAGGGTATAAAATCAGTGTATAAATTCCTATCATCACAGCTTTGAAAGGTTTGAAGGACCTGGCATCGTGTCTGCAAGCAGATGACTGGAATGTGAGAGTTAACAAATTAATCTCAAATTCCTTAACTCCACAGCTTTGAGAGTTTTAATTTTCTTCTGAAAGCCAAGGAACTCAGTGTTTCTTCACAGAAACTGGAATTTTGCTGCTGCCAGACTTTCATGCTGCTTTGTCCCCAGGTAGCTGCCTCCATCCTCCCCACACAGAGGATGTTGTGAGTGCCCGGAAGTAACACAGGGAGCTGGGCAGCACCATGAGGGGCTGCCCCAGCCAGCCAAGGGAGGCATTCCCAGTCCGCCACTGAACATGGCTGCTGGGCTCTGGGAGTGGGGAGATGAGCAGCCACGAGCAGCCAGCAGCCTCCCTACCCTGATGATGGGAGCACCAGGACTTGGAGTAGACAGCACAGGCTGGGGCTGTGTCTGGCTGGAGTGCCAGCTTTTGCTCCTGCCTGGCCCATCTGCCCAGGCTCCTGTGGCAGGACAGGCAGGTGACAGGGCCACACAGACTTTGGGGCATTGTCCTCACCTGCTTGCCTGCAGATGGGCTCTGTGCAATGTGGCCCAGCCACTGTCTTGGTGCCTGGAGCCATCCTCCAGCAGGAGTCAAAGGCGGGACAAGAAGGTCGTGATGAAGGTGAGAGGAGGAAATAGAGATGGGGAAAGGGGTGCCAGCAGTAAAGTAAGTCTGGGATCTCTTGAAAGGCTCGGGATGGAGCCAAACCAGGCACGAGGCACAGCCACATGGACACCTCCTGCAGAATGAAAACACTGACAGGTCATGGTCCAACTGCCAGTGCAATGACTACAGAACTTTGTGGCATGACTCAGAGATTGGGGCATCAACTTTTGTCTCTAACTCTTCATATGGTGAACTTCAGCTTTTTAACCTTGAAGTCCTATTTTTTGGTTCTGTGACTGGTCAAATAACTGCATCCCACACACCTCCTGCCTACTAGCTACCCTAACAATAACTGCAGGTAGGACCATGAAAATACTTTTGCAGGTCTGCTTTGCCTTTTTTCTCTTTGATAGTTACCTCTTATGAGATTTATGTAGCACATAGCTAGATTCCAGATCCTTGAAAAAATTAAAAGCAAGGACCTCTGCAGAGCATTTCTTCTTTGCGGCACAAAGAGGCTGACATTTCCAATTAAAATGTTTGGTAAAATCATAATTCCAAGTGTCCTTAGCGAGAGATGGTGTTTTGCAGTACCCACAGACAACTTCAGCTGCTGGGTGCAGCTGCAATGACAGAATCCACACCTAAAGAAAAATTTGGGCACAGCCAGTCACAGCTGTGACACGGGTCTGGAGGGCTCTGACAGGAGGGGCAGATTCAGGGATCATAGAAACACGGAATCATGGAATGGATTGAGTTGGGAGTTAAAGTCCGTCTAATCCAACCTCCCTGTCATGGGCATGGACACCTTGCACTAGATCAGACTGCTCCATGCCCCATCCAACCCAGCCTTGAACATTTCCAGGGATGGGGCAGAGGCATAAGCACACAAAGAATGAGATTCCCACTCAAAAACAGTTACTGTTGTCCTAGCACTGACGGGAAGTACACACATCTCAAAAGCCGACAACTGAACCACAGAAGCACTAGTCATGGACTGCATGAGCCAGCCTTAGGTTTTAATGTCACCCTGTAAAATTAAAGCATTATTATAAAAATCTGGTCCAACAGCAGATTTTGAAGTTTTTTCCTTCAGTGTTCAGTACATAATGTACAACACAGATGTACTTGTTTAACTTTGACTTTATGACTTATGCAAAGCATCAGCTATTATTCCACTGCAAGTCTCCCTAAATAAACTTTTCTGAGACATGGTGAAAATGGAGGTGGTGGATTAGCAGGCAGCAAAAGATGAGGTCATCTAGGCCCATTGAGGCTGTGTTTTGAGACCAACAATAGCCCAACTCCAGCAAATCCTCTGAAGTACACCCCCTTGTTTTCCACGCAGCCTGGATTAGTCTTTAGCTTCTAGATCTGAAAATACAATAACCCTTTCACTCATATATAATAAAGAGAAATAGACTATACTAAAAACCCCCAAACCTAACAGGTTTATTTACATGCCCAGCACATAGAACTCCTCTGTATTTAGTATACAGAAGGCAAAACAATACTAAACAAATGGCAACTCAAACAGAAAGGGTTTTTCTCCAAACTGGACGTGATTTGTTATGTTCACAGAGGTGCCCAGTAAAAGACATTCATGCCTTGAGCTGACATACACAGAAGCCTCTGGTGGTATGGAGGCTGTATATTAACACCAATATATTTAGGGGAATTATGTAATAGTATAAGAATAAACAGATTCACTTGTGTAATAACATACACCAAAAATTGATGAAAATATGCCAAAGGAAAAGATGAACACCAAGTGCTGCTCTCCTGATTCAGGATTATATTTGTCTGAAAGTGGGGTGTGTTTGAGGGAGATGCCACAGCTGGGAAGGGAGAATTGCTTTTGATGCTAACTTCAGAGACAAGAGAATCAAGCTGGTAATAGACTGTTTTTTATATGTGTATTTGACAATTTAAAACCACTAGAAAAGAATTGAACATTTTATGTGAGTTTTCTAAAATGTTACAGCAGCAGGAAAAACAAAAAGTCTCCACAGGTAACCTGTGTATCACATCTGGTTTGTGAGGAATGGAGGCTCCACTTGACACAGAGAATTATATAAGGAGGGCATTACCAGCCACACACAGACACTGACATCAGTTTTAGCTCCGTCGCAGAGTAGTTGTCACTTTATGCTATGGAAACACTGTAATGGGGTCTTGAAAGCCTGGGAATACCCACGCTCAGAAAGAATGAACTGGGAAAGAAATGCATTATTGCTTAGCCTGGGACAAAAACCAGGCGTGAACATGAGGAAAGCGTGGATCACCGCTGTATTTACTTTCCTCAGCAGCAGCCTGAGCTGTAAGCTGCACAGCAAAGCCACCATGGTTTGGAATCAAGCCATGGCAAAACGGCTGAGAGCTGGGAGCCGCCAGCCCTGCCCCTGGATGCTGTGTCGGTGTGACTCAGGTATGCACAGTTTGGTTTCAGTTAGAGACAAGAGAAAAATTTTACAGCGCTTTCCTCATCTACCTTAATATGAATTGAATTTAAACACAGCCTGATCTCTCACAGAAATATTTTTTCATAGCTTTAGAAGATGAGTGAGATGAAGAGGCTAGTTCTTTCTATAACATCTAATTTCTGGATAAAAAACCCCACAAACCTGGAGAAACTAGTAGGAATATGGTGACACAACCCTGTGCAGGGGTGGGCACAGCTTTGCAACAGGCTGTAGAGCGGTTCCCCAGCATTTGGCAGTCCTGTCCCAACCTGTTTTCCACCTTGCTCACCCATCACATCTACAGGGAGCTGACTGCTCCCTTTGGGTACAGCTGGCATGTCCCAGGTTTGCTCTCAGCAAGCAAGGCTTCATGGGAGCTCTGGGAGAGCGAGGTTGGCAGGGTGCAGGGCAGTGGATGCCTTGGGCTCAATGAGGAGTGGGCACAGAGCAGGCAGGGGCTGGAACCTGCTGAGGATAGCTGGGACTGGCCGATGGCAGCCAGGACCAGCTGACTTTGTGGAGTGGCTGATGGTGGCCAGGGATCAGCAGCCGTGGTGCTCCCATACATTAGGATGGTGCCACCCGCTGCGGGTCCCCATCTGTTGGGGTTCACAGCAGCACACAGCCAGTGCCCACGCAGAACCCCGCACTGGTCTGGAATGCTGCTGGCATCACCACTGCTCCAGCCAGAGGGAGCTCCCTGGTGGTGCTCTGCGGCTTAAACAAGCCATCAGCTCTTGAGGAGCAGTGCAGGGTCGCTTGATGCCTGCCAGACACCAGCACTCGCCACATCCCACCAGGCACCAGCCACAGCCTCCCCTCAGCGCCACCAGAATAAACACTGGAACTGGAAAATCTGGGAGATCTGTCCTCTCCGGCAAGGCATTTATCGCTCAGGAGTGAATGTCTGTGGTGCGTGCCAAGGAGGAAAGCCTTTTTCTATGTTGCTGGCAAAACTGTCAATCATCTTGATGAGCAGCAAATAAATGAATGCCCAATGATGGGATTCTATATTATCCTTAAAAAAGAAATCCATCAAATAAACATCAACAGGTAAATGTTTATACCCGACAGCCATCAATTTCAGCTATCCATGCAAAGAGACAGGTGAGCTGGACTGGTAAACCTCGAAATTAGACAGGTATTAATCATCTGCTCCCAGCCAATATAAACAGATGTTATTTTTAAACAGGCAAAATCATCTTTTCCTCTGAAATTTATTTGCAACAGATAATGTTCTGTTACATTTTTAATCAAGCAGATGAAGTTACATTTAAATTGAAAATCTGCTGCACTCAACTACTCAGCCAAGTAAAATTCTGAAATGATTGAAGAGCAGCACAGAGCACACCATTACAGCAGGTAAATTGTGAAATTTACCTGTCACACCACACGGCTCATTGTTCAGCCATTGCGCCTGCAAGTGAGGAGCACGGAAATAAGACAAAAAAAGGAAAGACATATTCAACATATTCATAAATCTATCATATTTTAGGAACATGCCATTTATAGTTACAGGGAAAAAAATAAGCTCCACCTCTTTCCTACAAAAATGCTGGTAAAGATTTACACAGGTTACTCCTCTCTGCTTCATGCTCGTCTAAGCTGCGTGTCCAGATATGCTGAGATCAAGACACAGCACGATAACCCTCTTGTATTTCTCCCATGATAAAATAAAAGGCAAGACCACTAAAAAATTTGAAATATCTTAGGGATATTACTCTTAGCAGAGTCCATTTTTCCAGCTCCCACAGACATGCTAGGCTCCAGCACCCAATTCCTCCACACCTTGGCTCACCACTAAGGCACTGGTAACCAATGCCTAGATTCAGGGCTTCACTGATAATATGTTTATTTGTGCGAACACTGCTGTAGTAAAAGCAGCACTTGTTTAAAATAGATGAAATACAGATTTCAGCTCCTACCCTTGACAGGGACACCCTAAAATATTTTCTTACATGCAAGTGTCAGAAATGAGAATCTTTCATCTTAATTTTAAAACAAGATCCATATAGTCTTGTGCATAGCATTGATAAATTATGCATTTTTATCTTTTTTTTTTACGTCACGATGAACACAAACTGACAGCAGACATCTGGAGGACTGTCAATTATTAAAGCTCTAAGCTCCCACACCTTTTTGCACCCCTATGCTGTCCTCTGCACCCAAACCCCCTGTGCCACATATTAAGATTATTAAGATTAATTTCTCTTTTTTTCCCTCTAGGAATTCGATACACAGTGTTATTTTCATATATTATTGTATTTGCCAAACAATTATTCCTATAAGAACAAAAAGTTTAATGATTACATTAGCATGATGTATCTGGGCTGACAGTTAAGGAAAGCCAATGCTGATTTTAAAAAATACAGGCGTTTTACATTGCAGTGTTTTAAACACTACAATAGTTTGGAGACTGCAGCAGCTCTTAACAATCAAAAATTTTCAAAGTCCTATGGTTCACCCCTGGTTCACTGTGCTGTGGTGACACTGGTGTCACCGCTGCACTTACCCACACACCTACACAGAGCCTGGCTGCTGTCATTGACGCACCAGGGCCAGGTCTGGGCTCCTTGTGCCATGAACACAGCAATCACAGAGCCACTCACTGGTTTGGGGATGGAGAGACCTCAAATCTGATCCAGCCCCATCCCTGCCATGGCAGGGACACTTTCCACGGTCCCAGGCTGCTCCCAGCCCCAATGTCCAACCTGGCCTTGGGCACTGCAGGGATCCAGGGGCAGCCCCAGCTGCTCTGGGCACCTGTGCCAGGGCCTGCCCACCCTCCCAGGGAACAATTCCCTCCCAATATCCCATCCAGCTCTGCTCTGTGGCAGTGGGAAGCTATTTCAACTTGTACTGCCACGCCAGGTCCTCATACAAAGTGTCTCTCCAGCTCTTCTGGAGCCTCTTTACATACTAACACAGTCAAAAGAGCACAATATTTACATATCTTTCAACTGCGGCTGAAAAGATGGTAAAAATACTATTTTTCTTAAGTGAGGAAAGTAGCTCCTCACTGGCCAGGTGAAAAGGTTCTGCTCAAATTTTGAAAAGAACTCTGCTTATATATCTTAAGGAGTTAAAGCAATATATGTCCATCTGTTAGAGAAATTATTTGGAAAAAAAAGACACATTACAATACAGATCCCAATTTCACTACTATCACTCTGTACTGAGTATATCAAGCAGCCAGAAGAAAACAAACATTATTTGTAGCATACTACATTCTGGGCTTTATTCACAATTCAGGAAATGTGAAAAAGGAAGCATACTACCCCAGACTGTAGGGCCGCCTGTTGTGGCACAGCTTCTGACAGCCAATGTGACACAATGCCAAAATGCCTCACTGTCACCTGCTTGGGAAGGATAGTTTGGAGCTGTTAGAATATTTCACTAGAGCCACCCTCACAAAGATTTAAACAAACAATAGGTTACAGTTCAGAACATGACATCAAAAACAGCTTCACACTGATAGAAAGCTGGGTTAGATGGGATATTGGGAAGAAATTTTTTTCTGTCAGTGTGCTAATGCCCTGGCACAGGGTGCCCAGAGACACTGTGGCTGCTCCTGGATCCCTGGAAGTACCCAAATCCAGGTTCGACAGAGCTTGAACCACCCTGGGATAGTGGAAGGTGTACAGGATGGGCTTTAAGATCCTTTCTGATCCAAATCAAGTCTATGATTCTGTGATTCTATGAAAAATTAAAACCTCTCAAGTGCTGTGCCAACTCACATGACCATCATAGGTCCCCATGCAGAGCACCTGGAGGTGCCATTTCCCAGGGTATGGCAGCATCAAGACTCTGGCAGGGCTGGGGGGTTGGAGGAGGGTGAAATGTAGAGCAAATATTCCCATTTTTAAAAACAACCCCGTGGTCATGATGCCCCTCCAGTCTTCACACTCCCAGTGTGAACTGAAATGTTCCTTGCTGCAATGACACAGCTGCTCACACCCTGGAGACAGGTGCAGCCAGGTGAGCTACAGCCTTGAATCTAGAGGACACAAGCCAGCAATTGAGGTCAAGCATGTGTAAGTGTTTTGCTGAGCAAAAACCTCCCTGCTGTTCTCAGTGTGCGTTCTCTGCACACTGCTCAAATTATTAATTAAATGCCTGGGCAATTTTAACGCTGGGTTTTATTGTTCTGAGTACTTGTTTCTTTCTTTAGGGCTAGTTGTGTGTGGGATTTTGTTCATCCGTCTTTTTTTTTCCCCTCAGGGTTTAAAAAACATTAACCTACACAATATCACAGGTCTCAGCTTTGTAAGATGTATCAATCTCCATCCCACCCAGGCAGTTGTGAGAACCAAGTCCCGAGAAAATATCTGAGTTTGAGACAAGGTACACTGTATAATAACATTTATTTTAAAATTCCTTAGAAGTAACTTTCAATGCTATATTGTATTACATTCTTTAAAACTAATGTAACATTATTAGTGATAAGTATTCGCTACCAAAAATGCCGTGCTTAGCATCCAATTACTTGATTCTTCAACTTAGTAACTCTACTAAAGATTATTCTTGCAAATAATTTCTCTTTTAAAGGAAACGGCCAGGATTACTGCAAAAGCACTGAAATGCTATCAAGTTAAAAATTCGATGATGTAAGCCCACAAATGCAAGAAAACTAAAAACTCCTTTAAAATGATAAGCAATTATTTTCCAGTCTTCAATACATCTGCAAGTATCGAAATACTGCATAAATTAAATTTTGCATCAACCCTCGTTTCCTTGGTATTTAACATGTCTTAAAATTGGTTTCTCCCCCAAACCAGGAAATAAATATTGAAAACAACAGCACAGATCTCAGTGACACGTTAATGATGGAACAGAACTTTGAATAACTTCAAATAGAAGCAGCTGCTAGCAAAATTTGCGAGTTAGTTAGGAAAATAACTATTTTTTAATTTTCCTTTTTTTTTTTTTTTTATTAAAGGAAAGCCACTATGGAGAAGATAGGAAACTGATAATAATTAAGACTTCCATCTTCCAGAATCCATGCTCAATTACAATAATACACCAATAAATATTTTCCTAGAATTTTGGAGGAGTTTTGTACTGTACAGTTTTGTGTGTGTCTGCTTTGACCTCACAGTTACGCTAGGGCTGAAAGAATGTCACTTTAGCATTATTATTTCTTTCCGTAAAAAGCACAGTACTTTTACCTCTCAAATCCGACAAATTTATTTGTTTAAGGGGATCTCTGCAATATAGAAAGAACTACAAAGAACTTCACTCAATTCACAGATGTAATAGTCTGAGCTATCATTAGACCCAAAAGAAACTGTTGTATTGCTTAATTATACATTTGTCACTTACTTGTACTGACCTACCTCAAGCAGGGCAGCCAGGATTCCAGAAATAATAACCAAAATGAAAGAAAATGGACACACACTGAAGTTTCCACCATGCACTACGTTTTCCTCTGGCAGTAATAACAGAAGCTAAGAGGAGGCTTCAGACTCATGGGACAAGGAACACCTGAACATGACTGCTCCTCAGATGACCACCTGCACCACATCATGCACAAATCTGTCTCAACACTCACCTAATGGGATTGTAACAACATGCTGGGGCGTAACAACAGGGCAGGTGAACACTGCCAGGAGAACATGTACTCAAGGCTTTGACTGCATGGGCCTCATCTGAACTCACGGCAAAGGAGAAATCTAGTTCCAGAAGTTAGGTTTAGCCTTTGTAATTTCTGTCACTAAAGTTAGTTTCTCAGCAAGAACATACTTGCTATTAAAAGCTTTTAAAAGTTTTTACTATTGTTTTCCTAATTAAAAAAATAACCAGGTGTGTGTGTTACATCTTGGGTAGAATTAAAGAAGCCTTGTCATTAAATAAGCAAATTCCCTTTTTTAGCCATCAGATGAGCCACCATTTGTTTCTGTGGGCAAGCTGGTGGGACAAGCTGAGCACCAGGGGACACAGCACAGCCAGGAGTGATGCTGTCCCTGCAGCTGACCCTGCCTGTCCCCCGCAGTCCCTTCTCGCGGCTGTCTGGCACCAGCTCCTGGGCAGGAGCCTGCTGCCACACCTGGCACTCTGGGAGCTGCATCTCCAGGCTGTGCCTGCTGCGTCCTGCACCCCTGAACACACCCCTGCCTGCCCACCTGCCTGCCTGCCTGCCTGCCTCCACAGACACACACGGCCAAATACTCAGCATCCCCCCCGCTCACGCACATACTCAAATGCACGCTCAAAGTTAAAAAATGTCAGCAAAAATAACACATTTCTGTCAGAGTTTACTCGAAAATTTGCCTCCTGGGTAGTGCATTTCTTCTTTTCAAGGGCTTAAATGCCCTGCAGCCTCTGCATGAGTGCTGCGCTGGGGATGCCCTGTGCTGTGGGATGTTAATTCTTGAGGTAATGCTCTCCTCTGGGTTACCTGCACTAGAGCTGTGAAATGCCACCTGCCCTGCAGGGACACCGTACACTGCAGGGTCATTTTGTTTAGGAATAAGAGGTCCCAGACAAATACTCTGCCTTTCTAATACTGAGTTGGATTTCTGCTTTTCCATACGTTCCTCGACAAGTCCAAGACTTCTTGTGTCCAAAACCCGAGGCTGTGTTGGAATGGCTTTTGTCAGGAAATTCACCAGTTTAGTTTTACAAAGGTGTGAAATTCAGACATCTTCACATGTACTCACTTTTGTCCTTAGGCATGACATTTTAGCAATCCACATATGCAGTAAGCCCTAAACATCACAAACCCTCAAAATTGCTGATGCTGAACATCTTCAAGCAACATGATTCATGAGAAGCTCTTTAATCAGCCATGGAAAATAACCCATGCCTGCAAAATGGCACTTCATAGCTGTTTTCATTCTTCTGCTTCTTCGTGTTTTTTGTTTTTTGTTTTTTAAATTGCAATAATCAATGTACACTTTAAGGCTACTACACAGGTGGCTGCTTTCTAGTCTTCACCAGAGTTTTCAAAAAGCATGAATAATTTAAAAGTATGATATTGACAGTATTCCAATTAAATAACAACCTGACAGTACTTTTCAAACTATCACATATGCCACCAAAGGTATTGCCTGCATAATTCCAAAGATGAGTTCCCTATTATTTGAAACTATGTCAGAGGATTACTTTGGGGACAGAGCAAAAAGACCAAGGAGTGTAATTTGAACTCCGAAGGTAGGATTATAGACCTTTAGGCAAGGTGGGGAGAGGGCATTTAATGCACTTTGGATGGTACTGTAACTCACTGGCAGAATTTGAAAGAGGTGAATAAATTTTTAATCAGAAAAAGTAGAGAGAAAAAGAAGAGCACACTAGAGAAACCACAGCAATGTTTTGCCTCCCTCAGGATCAGATATAAGCATTAGGATGGGGCAACAGGACTGACTCTGACTCTGTGGGACACACACAGTGCCCAAGCACAACTCCTGTCACTCTTTCCTTTCCCAGGATTGAGGATTGATCTTCAAGCCTAAAGGATGAAATGTGACAGGATCGCAATGAAGAGAGCGCTTAACCCGAGACAGCACTGCAACAATAAAATGTATCTCCTGAGACAGATCTTGCACTAAAATGACCAGAAAGTTTAACTTCTCCAATGCAGAGCAGATATATGAGATAGCAGTAATTTTTCAGTTTCCAAAACAACTTTTGCCAAAGTCTGTGTGAATTACTCATTATTACTTGTTGCCAAAACTCCCAAACAGAAGAGACCTTCCTATTAAAGGAAAAAGTCATCATCACTGTGCTTTTTCAAAGTTGTAGTGAAACAAAGATTTTTTTTCTGGTTTTTTGTTTCTTTCCAATATTTAGAGTTTTTAAATAATCATTATTTATTTTAGGAATCTCCTTCAAAAAAAACTCCACCAAAAACCAAAACAAAAACAACCTCCCCCCCAAATCACCCCCCCCAAAAAATAAAAAAAGCCCCACCCCACAAAAAACAAAACAAAAACAAACAAAAAACCAAAAAGCCAAACCAAACAAAAAAACCCCACAGCACAAAAAACAAACAAACAAAAAAACAACCCAATCACAAAAAACCAAATGAGAGTGGGAGAATTAAACCAAAGAAGAAACAACAAATGTAATTTTAAACATTTTACATTTGTGCAATTAGAGATACTATATATGCAAAAAAGCAAAGATTTTGCTGTAAGTAAATATACAGGGATG
>VWYI01036779.1:29850-40572 GCA_013399455.1 Anthoscopus minutus | reverse complement strand
AGGGACCCCCCCCCCCCCCCAAATCACAGTGCTCAGCAGGGTGGAGTTCTGGGGGAAACAGGCCCATAAAGGGGTTCAGCAGCACACACACAAACAGGTGAAAACTGGACTCCAGCCCCAGGTGGTGCAGCCACCCAGCAAGGTTCTGTCCATCCCTCCAAGGGGAACCAGTCCCAGGGCCTAGCTGTGCTGGGAGGGGCAGTGACAGCAGCACTCTGTGCTGGAGTGGGACAGCACAGCCTGGCCAGGACACCAAGGACCACAGCTCCTCTGGAAGCCGTGCCCAGCTGATGCTATGGATGGCACTCCCCCACGAGCATGGCTGACTAGCCCACACCAACACGGGTTCCAGCCTAGGCTGCTTCTGAAAAAACACTGCTTTGAGAGTGAAACACCGTTCCTGTGTGCCTTTCATCAGCTGGCCTGAGAGGCTCCTGCTGCCCACACTGGGCCTCTCTGGAGATGCTCCAGGCAGTGTCACGGGGGCTGAGGCCGCCCCTGGAGTGGGGACAGGGCCACAGCCACTGCGTGTGGCCTTCAGAGCAGCAGCCTGCGACAGCCAGAGCCACCACAAAACTGCCAGGCCATAAACCCCTGCTTTGGGGACTTGGTGACACTGGAGCTGGCACATGGATGACACGAGGGAGTCCTGCTGCTTTTAAGAAATGCAGCACACATGTCTACATATTAATGGTAATAATATTATATAATAATTTAATAGCATATAATAATATTATTATTATTGGTAATAACGGTAATATGTCTAGGTATTAATAACAAAATTAACAATCATTTTGATTGCTAAAGAAATTTTCACCTAGAAATCTTTTTACTTCTGAAAGCAACTTTGTTTGAGACTGAACTCAGTGATTCCACAGCTTGGGTATCCAATAAGCAGAGAGAAATGTGATGCTTTACTGAGCCCTTCTCTGGCCTAGCAAAATGAAAAAATTATAGTGGTCATTTTTGTAGGAAAAAATTAGCTGTTGCTACAAATCTCAAGACTCCAGAACAAAACCATACTGTATCATGTAAAGGTCGCATTCAAAAGCAGCTGCCAGGGAAAAGAAGCAAAGCACAACTCATTGTATTTGTTGTTATTTTAGAAATAAGCTTACTCCTTTTCATCATTTAGAAATAAACTGAGAGATAGAAACACAGAAAAGAAATACAGATGTGGCCAGATTCTTGAGTATCTTCTGCAGCGTCACACACCTAAGATAAATTTAGGTTCAATGTCTAGAATAAGACATTTTAAACACTGATAGTTCACAAAGGGCATTTCCTTTTTGATAGAGATAAAACAGTAAGTTAAAACAGTAAATTTATCGAAGACTGCTCTTTACATTCTGACTCCATAAAATGCAGTTACTGCCACTAAATATAAGACTCCTTCCTACATTATTTTTCAGAGAAGAAGAAAAATTTAAATGCTTTCAAATGAATTTTCTTTTCCATTTTAGGTATATTGTTATGTGTTCATTCACTAAATGTTCAAACACACTTATTTTTTTCTCTTTTTCATTTTACAAGTATTCTTTGGAGTCAGAAGCAGCCACACACAAACTTGCCAGGTCCAGAGTGCAATCATACACACACCCAATCTACAAGGAAAGGGCCAGGCGGGCAAAGGATATAACAGAGAGAAGATAAATTGCTTTTTGTACCCCTTAGTGGCCGGACATCAATGCTGCAGCTCTGAAAGCTGTCTTTCCAGAAAAAAAAAAAAGAGATTAGGATTGCAGCTATTCATGGGAGAAGAAATATGTTAAAAGGAAGGTTTTAATGAAGAAATGGATGAAAGACTTCCAACTACAGGAGATTAACGTTCTTATCATATAAACTCTTAGTGCAAAGCGGAGAGAAGGGGTGGGAGGGGAGAACACTCCTCCAAAGACACAGAAACTCTGACACTGAAAATGAATTCTATGCATTAGTGCATGGCATAGTTTGTAATGATTCTTTCTGCATACTTTATTATGGACTTTTAAACTTTAAGAAAAAAAAGTATAGATTATACCAAAACCTAGATTTGCTGAATTACCTGTTTTTGAAACACCCTGTGAAGAAGGCAGGATCCTGTAAGCACAGCAACCAGCAGCATCATCAGGCAGTTTTCTGACAGTCACACCAGGAAAACCACCAGCGACAGATGGGAACACACAGGTACCTGGTCCTGCCCCTTGGCAGACAAACCAGGAGTTTTACACAAATACAGGCAAAAAAATGCTGTGGCTTCGTGTGATATTAGACAAGCAAAATCAAAAACTGAAAGGCACCTAAAACCATAGTGAAGCAGGGTAGAGAGGGGAGGGAAGACTCCCATCTGTGTATGGAATACTGGTACTCGTGGAGCAGTCATAGACCTGCAGGATGGCAGCTTTGGACCCAAAGCCAAAGACCATGGCAGCTTTGTTCTGCCACCAGGTCCCAGAGTTCATGTTCCACAGCCAAATGACACCTCTCTCCTTCACAGCAGATGCTGCTAACTAGAGCTGGAGAGCTGTATAGGGGAAGGACTCTCTGTGCACTAGAGGTATCAGGACAGCATTATTTGTTTACAGGAAATATTAAAATACTAAAATTGTTAGACAAGAGCAGGTTGGGCAAGTGAGGTGTAGGGGAGTGAACAGAATAAGGAAATAGGCTAAATTCCTTTCCTTAATGAGTTGTTTCTGATGCAGTGGAAGCTCAGCTCAGGAAGCTCAGCATCTCTATTCAGGGACTCAGATGTGAAAACAGACTCATCAAATGACTGACACAACCGGCTGCTCTCAGTGCAGAGGAGTGGTCACATCCCAGTTCCCTTTTCCACAGGAAGCAAACTGGACACTGGACACACCACAGCACTGTCACAGGAGGTCTGTCCAACGTACTGACAGAGGCACCTCCAGGGGAGAAGGGAACGCAAGGTTTCCTGAATTCTTACATAGTGTGACCCTCCCTACTGATACCGCAGGCCCTAAAATTGTAGTATGTATACAGTGGTGTCACCAAAACACCTATCTCATTCTCTAGAAATCCTGAAAACAGAACTGTGCATGTCTCAAAATATTTTAAATGAATGAGCAGAGAATATCTCTGAGAGGATAATTTACCAGTATACATATTTTAAAAATACATTTCTTTGAACTGAAAATCTTTATGTTCATGTTTCAACAGAGTAATTTAGAGACTCACAAAATCCTAGAATGGTTTTGGTTACAAGATGCTTTAAAGATCACCTTGTTCTAACCCCCTGCCATGGGCAAGAAAACCTCACCTTAGACAAGTTACATATTATTGTCTATAGGATGAGAGAAACAAGCTCAGTAAAGAGATTACAGTTCCTGTACATTGGTAACATTTATGGCTTCTCCTCCCTAGTTTTGCTGTTGTTTTGTTTTTTCACAACACATACATACCTACACCACGATTTATTCTAAGCCTGTGTCTTTGGATTACAGTATGTGATAGAAAAGGAGCAGAGGAACCAAACTTTTGTGCACCACAGCTACTTGATCTCCATCCACCAGAATCTGGAGGGATTTGGAGAAGGTGCTGGCCAACTGTTGAGAACAAAAACAGAGTAGGAGAAGAGCAGGTATATTTATAGCCTTGTATGACTGTCTATGACTTCGCACTAAAACACCTCAAAAACTGCCCATATTGCCTACACTCTACAGAACAATTTTAGCTCTGAACAGTGTGACCCATTCATACAGTTCAGCGAAATTCTACCTGTTGTGTGCCCTGTATATGGCTTGCTTATTGCACTATGAATCAGAAACATTACAATATTTGTCACAAAACCATGACATAACTTAGCAAAAACTGCCCCCTGGTACCAAACTCCCATTCAATTTTTACCAGTCCCCTCAGTCAGCATTGGAACACCTGCAAGGCAATTCTTAGAAACTTTTAAAAGATTTATAAGGAGGGAAAAACAACATGCATTTCAAACATTTGCTTATCAGGGCCTCTGATGCAGTGACAGATTGCTTTACATAAAAGTCTGTGCAGCCACAAACTGCGCTAAGCTATGCAAAAACACACACGACTCCAGCAGAAGGTTATCAAACATTTAAGGTCCTGAAATATGTGCTTTACCAAAGAAGAAGGCGAAGCCTATTCCTCAGCTATTCCCTCTCACACAGCAGCAGCATGTGAACAGCAGCACTGTTTATAGACACTCCACTGAAGCCAGCCTGCAGATCAGTGTAACAGAATGACCCACTTCATGCAAAACCTCCTCACTTACATGTGCACCAAATGAAGTTATGGCATACATAGCTTTTTAACTTCTTTCAAAGTACTGTCTATTTCACTTTATTTACAAACTTTTTTATTTCTTTCTCCAGCCTTGTCTGGGTCATGGTTTCTCTCAACCCAGCAGGGGTGACACTGTTCCTAGTAATGGCCTTTGTGCTCCAGGAAACCAGTGAGCAAGAAAAAATCCTGGCTGATCATACAGCAGTTTGCAGCTGTTGGTGACACGGTGTATATTACACACAATGGTTATCACAAACACTTGCCTAAACTCTGGTCACACTGACCACCACATTTATGGACCTTTGCTGTAATGTGAAAGAATGTTTCTCAAAACACTAAAATGATAGATTTTAGTCAGAACCTCTCTGAATTCAGAGCAAAATCCACATCAGAAGAGTCAGTCAGCTTCAGATGAACAGCCCAAACTGTCAAGAGTGCTGAGGGGGCAGTCACTTGCTGAATTCAGGCAGGAGAAATGCTCAGATCTCCCCTCCATCCCTTGCCGCCTTCCTGTTACGGCTCATCCCTGGCCTGAGTTGAAAGGTTTCTAGTCTGGTCGTACAGCAACTTCTTTTATACTCTCAGAAACACAAAATACATGGCAAGGTTGAAAAGCTCACAGTTCCCATCACTCTGATACTACTTCTAAATTTCTACCAGGGAAAATGCTGGTTTTCCTTCCACACGTTACATTGCTGAAATAAAGGTATTGAAATGGTACATATAACGACCATTTCATTTAGTTTTAGTACCATTGCCAACACCAAAGATAGCATTGGTAATGGTAATTGGTAGTTTTGCAATCATTTCCATGCACTCGCTTGCTTTCTGTTCATCTTTCCAGTACTGACATCAGTGTCATTGCAGACAAATTGCTGTCCCCATACAAGAACAAACAAACCAATAAAAAGTACTAACCTTGGCTGACAGGAGTGACACAGCCCTCAAGGTTCAACATGATGTCTTCATCCCTGTCATCAGCACCAGCTCCCAGGAGCATCCAGCTTTCAACGTTATCACTGTCAGAGATCAAGCTCTCCTCCTTCGAGCTGTTGTCTATCACCAACACATCATGGATGGCTTGAGGTCCAGCAGAACACACTTTGGTGGGCCTCCCAGTAGTGCTGCTTTTCTGCCTTGGTGTGCCCACACCAGATTCAGGGGGACACAGGGCATCACATCCAGCAGCTTTGGTGTGATTTGGTGTCGAAGATACTGGGTGGATGTGTGTTTTACCTTGAGCTGAAGAGCATCTTGACCTCTTTGCCTTGCTTTTGTAGATGCTGTCTTCATCTGGTGTATCGGACAGGACGATGACCTCAGGCTCATGTGGAAGCCGAGTACCACCATCAGTGACTTCAGCGAATTTCTCATCATCTTCCTGTTTCTCAGTGAGACCTGAACTTTCACACATGATTTCTCCAACATCAGCTTCTTCATCCGTTTCCAGTGTGCTGATTTCTCCAAGATCCTGGGAATAGTGGATCTGGCTATAGAGATGAAACTCCACCTCACTATCAACACTCTGCTCACTGGATGACTCCTCGGGATAAAGTTCATCTTCATACACTTCAGTATTCTCAGGATCATCGTACCCAGTAAACATTCCGGGAAGTGAAGAGTCTGAATCTACAAGAAGTCAAACGGTTACATCAGAATGGTCATATATTCAAAATAAGCCTTCAAATGATACCTTTGGTCTTCTTGAAATTGCTCTGCTGAGTTGTAGAGCTCTGCACACAGAACATCAAACTGAGCAGATTTAACAGCTGCCCATGCTCCAGTGTGGAGCAATAAGAGCTAGTTAAGGATGCATTTGCATTAACCATAACTACTACTTCAGCTCAACTACTTTGGCTTCTGAAAATGGCATTTAGTGAGTTCTCCACTCCCACAGGAGGGAGGTCATCTGGACCACACCCAGAATGCTGTGCACACCTTGGGCTCTCCAGTACGGGAGTGAGTGCAGCAAGAGCCAATAAAACCATTAAGGGATTGGGGCTGTAGAAGGTCAAGCTGGGACTGATACTGCGCTGGAAGGGAAAGCTCAGAAGGATTTATCTACGCTCACAAACACCTGGGCCAAAGGAGTAAAGAAGACAGAACCCCCACAGTACTGCCCTGCAAGAACTTGAAAAGGAATAGACACAAAATAACAAAATTCAGGGAATTCCACCTAAATGTAACTCTGTTGCCCAGAAAGGCTATAGAGCCTCCGTTCTTGAGGACCTTCAAACCTCAGCTCAGCACAGCCTTGAGCAAGTGGCTCAGGTCTAAGTGAGGCTCTAAGTCAGGGCTGAAATTGCCAGAGACTCCTTCCCAACTCAGCTAGCATGTGATCCCAGCCCACGAGTGAGTGTGGTCAGAGCTCACAGCCTGCTCCCTTGAAAGACAGGTAATATATGGATGTTCTAAAGCCACCCTTGAGAGACGACCTTTGTGTTTATGACCACACGATGCATGGAGTATAGGAAATGCAACACTTCTAAAAGTCTGCCTATATTTCTGCATTACAATTACTCCCAGGAAATCATCCAGCTTTTTGTAGACATGAAAACTGCTGGATTGAGTCCAGCTTTTTGGCTGTTTAAATCCACTTAGTCACACATACATAAAAAAATTCAGATTTGTGAGCTTAGTACTTGTGAGATTATGGTATTTAAAGAACCCAAAGGTTCCGATTATGAAGGCTCTCCTCTCTTACCCAGGTTCCTAAGCAGACATGACACAACATGCTAAATTATATGAAAGAACAAGGTGGCAGTAGACACAATAAATCTACTTTACACCACTACCTAGCTTTAGATGCTGTAGAAAGGAAGAA
This sequence comes from Anthoscopus minutus, assembly GCA_013399455.1. Classification (NCBI taxonomy): domain Eukaryota; kingdom Metazoa; phylum Chordata; class Aves; order Passeriformes; family Paridae; genus Anthoscopus; species Anthoscopus minutus. The sequence goes on along the minus strand of VWYI01036779.1, from coordinate 33,497 downwards.
AAATAAAACATTGGCATCTGAATGGCTGTAATTAGAAAAACATCTGACAGACCAAATGAAGGCCTCAAACTTCAACATTTTTGTCAACTTCACATGAGGTCCCTGTTTCAAACAGGCCTGTTCTATCCACACAGGGAGAACAGAGCTTCACTCAAGCACATTCACAATATTCACACGTGGTTATAAGGCATGATAAAGAGACCTTCAGTAATGTAGGAAAGTAACAAATCCTCCTGAGGATGCTGTGTTTTGCCAACTGAATTCAAGTACTCCTTCCTGCCTTTCTGTCACCCAGTAGATAAAGTCACACACAGTAAGCAGTGACCACTGCTAAAACCTTGCAGCTGAACAACACTGATGTCTCTCAACTGTCCAGGAAGCCAACTCATAAGACACATAGACACCTCACACTGCAGGGACAGCACAAACAAGCAGCAAGACTACACTCACTCTGATCCATCCTTCTCAGAAGATCAAAGAGCAGCTCCTCCTCCTCTCAGGTCCACACGTGACTGGAATAATGAAGGGCTCTTGCTCTTGCTCAGCATGTACACCAGGCGACTGGAAGCAAGGAACAGCCAACATTAGTGCCACAACGTAATGTGAAGACTTGCTGCTCACCATTCTCACACTCAATCCACAGCTATGCCTTTCCTCTTCAGGAAAGAAAAACAGCCATGTCAGGTATCTGACATCAAAGCAGACACAAACACAGCCTCAAGGAAAGGGAAGAGGAGCTCAACAAAGTCTTGCCATTTTTCAGATTGTCAGGCTGAAGCAGTCTCTCACTGAGTTCACACAGGTAACTCAGAGAAAGACCTAACTGTGACTTCAGATTTCCTTTTGCCAGTGAAAAGCTTAGACCATGGGCAAACATTCTTTTGCACAGAATCACAGACGAGTTTTGGCTAGAAAAGACTCCTAGGGTCACTGTTCTCTCAGCTGTGCTCACCTCTAAGTGACACACCTATCTTGCTTCCAGCAGGACTTCTCACACCCTAGTGTGAAGAACACATTAAAAATATTAGTCCTGCAAAGACTACTTGATCTGATAGGCTGCAGGGAGCAACAACACACCATCACATCTTAATTTGGAACTAGATTACCTTAGCTGAAAAAAAAAATCCTAAACTTCAAACCCCTGGCAACAGTAGAACCCCATCTCTTTATCAAGAGGAATCCCACTCCCACCTGAACCCAGAGCCCAACCTTCCTCAAAAGCACCTGACTGCCTCTCAGGTAGCCCCTAAATAAGAACAGCTCAAGGGCTACAATGTTAAAATTAAAAAATCATAGACATCAGAGTTGCTTCTATTTCCAGACAAAACTGCACATGGCTTCAGCTAGCAGTGACAGGTATAATCTTCAAATACTGCTTGCCAGCATTTTTCATCTGTCCATTGGAAACCTGACATCCCACATGTGATGCAGCAGCAGGAGTGGCAGCAGCACCAGGCAGTCAGAAAGGAGGTGCAACTGGCAACTCGAAGCAGGGAGGAAGAGCAAGGCCAACAAACAAGTTAATTAGAACACCTTAGCCAAAATCCCCAAAGGTTTTGGGATGCTCAGGTCTCACCCATCTGCAGAAGAGACTGTGAAGTAAAAAGCTCAGGGCAGTTCTTTCCATGTCATTGCTGTTCACCTACCCTGACTCTCCCCGTCAAACTCTCCTTTCCACTGCTTAACTCCAGCATTTCTGCTCTCTTGCTTTCTCAACTTCTTACAACTTCCACAGCTCATCATTCTTAACTTCAAATACTGAGATTTCTTAAAAATTTCAAATGAAAAGTGAAACACAGAGATTACTTCTTCCATTACATGTGACTTTTCAGACAAGTGTACTGTTCCCATCATAAATCATCAGCAACTTCAAAATATTTCCTTATTTATTTCATTCTCTGTTTGATCTCCACAGTCAGGTCTAACCCTTGTGATAACAGCTGCACTGAGAATAGAGAAGCAAACATGCTGTCTTACTGCCTTGGAAGACTAAACAGAACCCTATTGCCAGGCTGTTACAGATAGCAACAACAAAATAAAAAAGAAAGCTTATTCAAGAAAATTACCACACTATCTATCAGAACAGAGGGTCAGACACTGGGACAGTAGGAGCCAGACTTTTTGTCAGCTTTAAATTTAGTTGTATTTGTGATACATAAACTGCCTGGTGCTTCAGACTGCTGAGGCACTGCAAGGGCACAGACAGGTCAAAACTGACAAAGAACTTATATGCTCCAGACCATGTGAACGAAACTTTTCACTTCAGCTGCTGTAGCTGCTTTTGCACTCTGCATTGCCTGGATTCCATGAGAAAATTATCATTATGAAGCTCATGACTGAAGTGAAAATCACATCTAGGAAGGTAGGAAAATGTGACACCTAAATGTATTTATAAAAACCTACCCAAATATGTATTTATTAACAGAAGCCAGTATCAGGAGACTGTTTTTCTCCCCCTGCCCTGTTTCTGTACCCAATGTGATTCCAACCGGGCTGTGCTTCATGGGGTAGCCATGTGGTTCTCAGAGCAGGTGAGAAAGGCACAACCGTCATCCCCTGTCCAGGTGAGACTGCAGCCGTCTGTGACCTGTGGCTGCTGCGTCTGCAGCAGAGAAGGCCTTGCTGAGGAACATGCAAAATTGTCAGGAGGTGGGTTGGGAGCAGCTTCTGCCCTCATTTTCCATGGCCTAACAGTGATTTTTGGCTAAATACTGAGATGCAAACCCTCAGGGTTTGAGGAGACACAACTGTTCTGGACTTTCTTTAAATAAGTGTGAAAAGAGAAGCAAAGCTTTGGAGAAGAGATCAGCATTTTTCTAGTGGCAGTTATACCTTCAATAGATCACAGAAATATCTCCTCCACAGCCGAACTCTGGAAAATAACAAAGTATTTCACGTTTACTTCAAGTCTTTCAGAAGATTTTTCTTTCCACAGGCATTTTCCAAATCATGTTTAAGAGTAAGATGCTTTTGCCCGGATCCTAGAGGTGGATGAGGTTTGGCGAGTGGGAACAAATCAGGAATAGAGATCTCGGGGACAGGAGGGACGTCCCACGGAAAGGGATGCACACCCCGAGCACCAGTGGCGGCCGAGGGAGCACGCGGAGCGCGGATCCGGGCACAGTCAGAGCCCTCTCCCGGAACTCCACGGCTGGGGACCGGGGCTTGTTCCCGGGGCTGCCAGAGAGACCGGAACACGCCGCAACCGGAGGCTGGGCCAGGATTACAGGCGCCGGGGCCGCACTGCGAGGCGATCCCGGTTGCGCAGCCGCGACTAGAGTGGAGAAGCCACCACGAGAGGGAGGAAGGCCGGGGCCCTGGGGAGTGGGGCCTGCCGTGGAGGGCGGGATTTCGGTAGGGCCGGGACGTGCCGGAGCCGGGTAGGGCCGGGTGACGGTAGTCACGGACGATACTCACACGTTGCCGATACCGAAACTCACTCGGTATCAGTAGTCGGTATTAGTACTCGGTACCGAGACGGACGGACAGACTGACTGACTGACTGACTCACTGACTCCTGACGAACTGACTGACTCCCCCCGTGCCAGTGCTGAGCGCCAGGATTCCCTCAGTGCCGGTGTGCCGTGCCGGCCGCGCCGGTACCCGCCGAACAGGAAGTGGCGGCGGCCTGGCCCCGCCGTCCGGCC
>VWYI01036779.1:3168-29817 GCA_013399455.1 Anthoscopus minutus | reverse complement strand
CCCCGCCGTCCGGCCACGTGCTTCCGGCCACGCCCCGCCCCGAGGCCCCGCCCTGCCCCGAGGCCCCGCCCACAGCCCCGGCCGCAGCCCCCTGAGGCCGGGGGCCGTGGGGGGACGCGGTTTTGGGGAGAATTTAGCGAAAATGGGCTGCGCGGGGACGGGGCTTTCCAGAGTGTCGCAAGCCTCAGAGTGTGGTCTGTGCCCTGCCTGGCAGCACAGTCCTGTGAGAGGATCGCGTCTACGTGTGCCGAGCGGACAGAACTGCGACGGGCACCGCGGGTAGCGTGATCCGAGAAGAGACGCGGTGGGAAAGGATCTTTAAATTCATCCAGTCCCACCCCTTGACATGGACAGCAGCCACTAGACCAGGTTGCTTGAAGCCCAGTCCAACCTGGCCTGCAATATTTCCAGCGATCCAGAGGCCAGCACAGCATCCCTGGGCAACCTGTGCCAGGGCCTGCCCACCCTCGTGGGGAGGAATTTCTTCCTAATATTCCATCTAATCCTGCCCCCTGACAGTGAAAATCCCTTCCTCTTGTTCTGTCACTCCAACTCCTGTGCGAAGTCCTTCTGTTCTCATGGAGCCCCCGTGGACACTGGAAGGGGCTGTGAAGTCTTTCCCAGAACCTTCTTTTCTCCAGTTGGACATCCGCAGCTTTCCCAGTGCATCTCCACAGCAGAGATGCTGCAGCCCCGAGAGCATCATGTGGATATGTGGCTGAATGTGCAGGTACCCACATATGTGTTTACATGAACCATAAAGGTGCTGCCCCCCTTGCTGGGCCATTCTGTCTGGCAGCTGTGCCTGCCCGGTGTCCTCAGCAGTGCTTTGCAGACATATCTGCACCTCGCTGTCTCTCACCAGTGACGTTGCACAAACCCCACTGTCTCCAGTATTCACCTTTCTGAGGCTAGGCCCCACAGTTCTGGCGTGCTTGCCGAGCAGCACAGCGGTGCAGTTGGTGCTGATTGCCCTCATTGGTGTGTGCCTGTTCATCAGGGACACGCTGCCTCCCTCCAGGTGCTGCCCCTCCACACACAGATCCCCTGACCACGGGTCCAGCTCCTCTGGCAGCTCTGGGACTTCCATATACAGAGATGTGTACGTAGCAGAGAGGAGCCGTGGCCCATGTGAGCAGACATCTTGTTTGATACTGCAAAGTGGAGTCACACGGGGCTGCGTGTGGTGTGCTTCTGCCTTTGTGAGTGTAACAGGTGGGGTAACCTGTAGCATATAGCGGCAAAGAGTCAGGCAGAGCCCCTGAGGGGCAGGAGAGGCCAGCAGTGATGAGTGAGAAGATGCGGGGAGTTGGGGAAGATTCCAGCTGCATCTGCTGCTTTGGGGACAGTGGTGCCTGGTTGTCCTGCGACCACAGAGCTGCCCGTCCATGCTGCCCCACTGCACTGAGCCCAGGAAGTCTGCCTGTGCAGACAGACATGCCTGTAGTGCCACATCCACTGAGCCCAGAGCTTTCATTTTCCACCTCATTTTTTGTAGGCCTTTTGGACTTTGATGGTTTCCTTAATGCAGTGCTAGTCCTCTATTTTCAACATAAATGGCATGTAATTATGACCTGTGATCTGCCTCTGTGAACACTAGCACAGTCAGGTATATGTGGGCTGCAAAACTGCCTCTTGAAAGGCAGAATAATGTGTTTCTCTGATCCTCCTGGCTGGGAAGAAGTGCACAAAACCAACCCACAAGTAGGAAAGTTTTTATCTTCTGGCAGAGAGCACGGGGAGCCTGACATAGCTGTGACACCTGGTGCTGGTCTCAGGTACTTTGCACTGATCTTATCATGGCACCTTTCAAAACAAAAATGTTTTCAATGCTTTTGATGGATGTTATGAAACCTACTCAAGTATATCAGATAATTAATTGCTGTAAAACATACACTGTCAAGATGATTAAAAGATGAGCTGGAATTGCAGAATGCTATGCAACTGTCAGGACCCTGAGGATAACCCCTGGAACTGTGCCTGTGTCTGACCTCAGTTTCCCAAATTGCTGACCCTGACCCCTCTCTTCAGGCTGCCATTCTGCCACGGCTTTGGCTTGTACCTATTGCCAGGCAGGTGCCTGGGGATGGGACTGTCCTCTCCTGGCTGAGGTGGTGGGCTGGGCAGTGGCCACTGGGCCCTGCTCCATCAGCCCCCACTGCACAGCTACTGAAATGATGTAAAATAACATGTTTGGAGAAAGACTGCAAGTCAGGTACATTTCCCCAGAGCATTTCCAGGAAATAAAATTCTCTATTTATAGAAACAGCAGGAGAAAGATTAGATCATTTGGATTTAGCACTGACTACAGTGGTATTTCAGTCTTGCAAGAACCCATTCTTACTGGATTTGCCACTGAAAGGAAGTTCTTTTGGGTGGCATCATAGCAAAAAGTCAGCAACTGCCTCTGAGCTATCCATTGCCAGTCACTGGTCCTAAGGCACTCTCTCCCACATTACTCTAGGGCTACCACAGCTCAGGGGACATCATTCACCCTGGTTGGGAGTGTCACAGCTCTGGTCTGGCCTTGCTGCAGGGCACTTTGCTGCTGCAGAGATGTGCCTGTAATCAGTTCAGTGTGACTCAGGACTGATCCTCAGGCCCCGGCACTTTCACCCTTGCACCCCTTTGTCTCTTAAGCCAGTTGAGTTGGGCTGCTGCCTTTGCTTCTGAGCACTATTTCTTGGTAGGAGTGACAAACTTCACCTGCTGCGCACCTGAGCCCAAACTGTTCTCCTCCTCCCCTGAACACGCTATCTTTGGTGAGCCAGTGATTCACTCATGAGGAGAGAGGAGCTTGGCACAGATCTGAGGACCTGGTGCTCACATGTGGCCAGGAGATGAGGAGGTGCCGCTCCCTTGGCACCCTGTTGCAAGTTCTGAGCAACATCCCCGGCTGTGCTTAGTTTAGCTGAGGGGCTTCCCTCCCTTCCCGGAGAATGTCCCCTCTTCCTCCACAGCTCTCAACTTTCTGAACTGTTCAGGGTGGCAGCAGGCGTCTTCCTGCAGCACAGAACCGGGCCGCAAGGCTGCAGGGAACAGTCGGCTTGAGAGCAACTTACTCTGCTGCCGACCTGACACGGTGTGCAGGGAGCTGGAAGTCTCTTGTGATCCAGAGGCTGCGCTGCGGCACCGGCGCCGTCCTCCCGGGAGAGCGAGCTCCCCGGGGAGGGGCGCGGGGGGCCGGGGGTGTGCTGCCCGCTGCGATTCTCTCAGACCCACCATAAGCCCTGTCAGTACGGGGAAAGGAGCATCCATCCTGCGCGGCTGGCGCTCTCGCGGAGCCCGTCCCTTCCCCGCCGGCCTGTGCCGTGCAGGGACAGCGAACAGCTGCACAAACCCAGCAAGAAGGAACGGGCCTGCCGGAGCCTGCGGGAAAACCCCTGCGTGCTGGAGGGACAGGTGGCTTTGTAGCAACCTTAAGTGCTTGGGGACAGAGCGGTGTCTCCTGCAGCCTTCCAGATTGAAGGAGACAGGTGGAGACTCTCGTTCTTCCTACGAAAACCTGTACGTGCTCAAAAAGGAAAAAGGAAGAAGGACATTTCTCTGGGATGTAACCTGTCAGTTCGCGGTCCAGGTGCCGGCAGGTGGCACCCCAGAATGCGCGGCCGTTCTGCTAGCCTGATGCTACTTGCCAGAGCATCTTCAGCCTCCGCTTGGCTCCCAGCATTGGAGGACCCTCGGTGGCTCTGACTCTGGGGCCAACAGCCATCAGAAGGGATTCCAAAATTATGTTTTCCGTTTGATTATTTCCAAAGTGTTTTTCTAAACACTGAGGGAAACAGCACGAAAATTCTGAGGATAACAACACAAAACCACCCAGACTGTGCCTCAGTGGTATTACACATTAATAAAGTCTCTGTGTCAGGGTGCTGGCTTCTGTTCCTCTAACTTTTCTAGACAACAACCCTATGAGATGAAAAAGCTTATGAGAGATGCAGCTTCACTCGACACTCCTAGAAGAATTAACAACTGGAAGGTGACACCCTGTTCAAGAGTGTTGCTGAGGAAATCTCAAGACACTTCGCCATGGTGGAAGCACTGGGTGATGTTTCTTCCACTGTGGAGCAACGTGAGGATGTGATTGAAAAATACAGGCATGCAAGGAAGTTAATTAAACCTATTTGGGAAAAAATCTTCTTTTTAACAGCCTAATTTTGCAATTTTGTCAAATACTTTTTTTTACCTAGACTTGCTAAATCAAGTGGGCTGTACTTGCTTCTGGTCACCTGTGCCCAGGGGAGTTGTCCTTGACTTTCATAGACTGTTTCCCAACAATCATATTGTTTTCATTTGGAAGCTGCAGCTGATGTGGTTTTTTTTTGTGTTGTATATCTGGGCATGTGAACTCTCTTTTTGTCTATCCTAATCCAGTAAAAGGGGTAAACTTTGAGGCGATAAACAATTCACCCTCCTTGATGCCCAAAGAGGGACCTGCCCCATTCTAAGAGGCAGGAGCAGGCAGTACTCTCTGCACTGGCCTCATATGGAACCAATACTGGAGAGGTGGCAGCTGCAAGAGGGTGGAAACAGTTCAGGAAATGCTGGGCAAGACAGCAGGGAGAGGCAGGTCAGAGATGGGCCATGAGATGAGAAACAGCTGAACAGGGACAGGGAAGAGGTGGCTGACATTTGCCTCTGCAGATAACATTTTCCCATCTTGCCTCCCATTTCATCATCCACAAACTGCCTTGCCTATGTCACAGGAATGGCACTTTAAATGGACTTCACAGTGAAATGGCTTGAAAATCATCAGTGTGGAACCCTGGCAGACCTCAGGTGCTGTGCCCTGACAGCGTCTCCCTTCATCATAGTGTGGCAGTGGTGTGCAGCTCCCAAAACCAGTGGGTCTGGGCACAGACCACAGGGACATAAGTCACCACACGGTGTTTGGACCTGTGCAACCTCTCGAGCCACAGTCCATCACCATCCTCAGCTGTCTGCAGCAGGAACAGGAGGACTTCAAAAGTTAATTAAATTCCCACCCCCCACCTGATCCACTCCTCCTCTTCCCAGTGCTCCCTCCACTTTGCTGCTTCAAACCGAGCAGCAGGAGAGAGAAGGGAGAGTAATTATTTAGCTCCTTAGAGCCAGCTTTACAGTGCTTCAAAGCTTGTTAATTACAGTTTCAGCCGCGTGAGTCAATGGAAGACCAGAAGAGCATGAGGGGAGTGGGGGGCAAGGGTTGAGGGAGGGGAAGGAAGGACTCTGTGAAGTCAAAGCCACCAAAGCTGACAGACAGGAGAACCAGGGTGAAACTGGGCAGAGAGTCAAGGGCACGGGCATATAGGAACCTGGGAAAGAGCCACAGGGAGTGGGAAGCAGCTGGAATGCAAAGGGAGGTAGAGAAAAGAGCATAAAGATGGAACTGTGTAGCATGGAGTGTTCTCAGAGGATCACAGAGACACAGATTAGGCACCAAGAGCAAGAGATGTGCACTGGTGTCACAGCAGTGTGTCATTTGTGTCACCTGCCTTCTCTGGCAGAGCAGGTAACTGCCCAGGCACTGGATCAAAGCACTGACAGTGCCATTGGGTATAGCATGGTTGCTGGGGGACAGAATTATGTTACGACATATTGACCCTTGTCAGAAAAAATATTTCCTTTCCTCAATCACTTTTTTTCACTACATGAGCAAAATAATTGCAACAGTATTCTGTCTCCCAATTCCATTTGATAAGAATGCCAGCATTTTAAGGGCAAAACCTGTAACATCACTCCTCTGATGAAGAGAGGAGGTAATTGTCCTCTCACTCCTGAGGCAGCCTGCTAGAGAGCAACACTTCTGCTGTTGTCCCTGGGCTGAGAGTCCTGGGGTTAAGGGGAGAGACTACCTTTCTGAACATCCATAATTTCTGAAAATAAGTTATTTAAAAGAGGGTGGTGGTAAGAACATTCAGGTCCTCCATGGGAAACCATTTGGGGCTTATCTGCAGCTTCTAAAATGAATGTATGTGTATTTCATCTTTGACAGAAGCAAAAAGACAATTAAAAGCCAGAAAAGACTCTATGCTTAAAGACTTGATGCTGCACGGCCAATAGTTCTTTGCTTTGACTTCATTATTTCAGTTTTCTTTTGGCAGGGCCCAGTGTCTGTTTCTCTCTTTTACTGGAAAATTTCCCTTAAGGAGCCACTGGTGATGGCCCAAGAGACAATGTGTGAATGCTTTGCATTATGTAATGCTTTGACTTTTGGCATTCCCATGGCATTTTCCCCATTATCCCCCATCAATGCGAAATAAGCTGTCAGAGCATGAAATTGGTACTTTTACATATTCTTAATGTACAGATGTCAGTCTGAAAGCTATGCACAAGCATTATGATTAAATTCTCTGTTTCATCCTTTCGCTTATGCATGGATCTGTTTGGAAGACTTAATTTCTTTTGGGGGGTTATTGGGAAAAGGTACAACCTTAAAAAGTAATAATCCTGCTTAGTAGCATATCAGAAGGTGAAAGTTTAAGATATTGTGCACTGAATGCAGTATAGACATACAAATCCAGAGCAGTACTGTTCAATGTTTAGCACCTGTGTTCCTGGCATGGCAGAAGAAAGTGAACAACAAGTACCAGATGCATAGAGGGAATATAATCAGTGACCCACTTTCTGGTGCCAAATGCATCAACATGTTCCAAATCAAATATGCTCAGAGTTTACAAGTTTTTTATTCTGTGTTAATTAAAATGTAAGAATGGCAGTGCCTTATGGGAGGATGCTTATGCCTAAACATAATGTACATGGAGAGAGAAGAAGAAGAGCACGACAGAGGATCCACCCAGGACTCCAGATTGTTTGATTTCATTGGTTTGATCACAAACACAAAAGGAAGAGGAGGAAAGCCACCTGCCTGCAAGTGCTTCCACCCTCTGCTCTCAGCTGGTCTCAAGGATTTGCACTGCAGAAGCAGCAAGTATTGGTGCTCCATGAGACCAGTATGGTGGAGACCCCATTGTGAGGAGCTCCCAACAAGAGGATGAGTAAAGAGCACAGCATGCTGATCTGGTCTCATAGCTCGCTGGTCTCTGAGCAGAGGATCGTTCAGAGAGTTCTTGAGTCCCTTGCACCTGAACTGCCTTGTGACCCCATTCTCTGGTAGGCAGAAGGTTGGAGAAGGAAAATGTTGGCTTCTGTATGATAGATCTTTCTGCTGGAATTCTGAGAGTTTGTCTAAACAGTCCTTAAGGCTGTGCAGAGGTGTATCCTGGCTCTCTGCTCACCATGCCTGGCAGTGTGGCAGGAGTTCCTGAGCATCAGCCACACCCCAGATTTCTAATTTGCAGTCAAATCAGGAGAGAGGCCAAAAGTCTGATTTCTTGTCATGTAAACCCAAAACCAGCCCATGGACTACTTTTGGCTGAATTTCCCAAAACAATGAGTTATGCAACTGTGTCATCAATCTCATCAATCCTTGCTTGCTCCTCTTCCCTGCCTTGCTTTCTATCCTACCAGAAGCTTGTGGTGTATAATCAACTAGCTCCAGTCAGGCGCAACCAAATGGCCGCTGACTGTGTGTGCAACTGCTGCAAAGGCTGGCCACATGGCCACTGCAGGGGCTCTGAGATTGTCTGAAGTCACCACACAAAAATCTGTCACAGTCAGTGGAAAGTCTGCTGTGGTCTCTTGTGCTGGCAGACAAGCACTTGCACTTACAGGATGTTCACCAGTCCCAGGTGCATATCACCTTCCACAGCTCAGCTGTTCCTTTGGAAGATGATGGAACATTTTTCACTTTCTGTAGGAATTTCTGAACCCTAAATTTCTGAAATTAAGGGCTGAGCAGGGTCTTCCAAGGGAAGTCGCATGGAAGCATGAAGAGGAGTTATCCCTGGAAAGTCACTTTTTCCCCTAGAATGAGTAATTTTCTTCCTCTGCTCAGCTGCTGGCCTGAACATCAGTCTGAGTGGGTAATGCAGCAACTGCTTTTCCAGCTAGATGACTTTCATCAGGTCTCTGGGGCTCACTGCAGCTACAGAGTCCTTTGAGAGGACTGCCCATGCCTTTGGGAGGAGCTGCCTTCGAGGGCATCGAGGGTAGGGAAGGATGATCTGCATGTAGGACCACTGTTCTGCTGCTAAAGACAGTCTAATACAAAGTCTATAAATAAGTCTCTGCTGGGAAAAGAACCAAGGCCAGGTAGTTCCAGCAATGCAAAGGCAGTGCCCCGGGGCCATGGCACAGCCACCATCTTGCACATTTTGTCCAGGAAACAACAGGCAGAACAGCCTTTCACTGTGAGCCTGAGAGACAGTCATCCACTACACAACCATAGGCTGCCCTGCAGTACACTGCACAAGGCAGTAGGTCACCTTCCCATGAAAATTACATAGATATGAGAATATATTATTTTTTCTGCACAAGAAAGACAGTCTGGACCTTATGCATGCAGAGGTCTATCACTTCCAGGACCTTAGGGCCTTGTGACCCAGGGGGCTGCAGGTCCAGCTACAAAATGTGTGCATTGTCAGGAACAGGCCAGCAGAGGACAAAGTAATCTGGCAGTGATGGTAAAAGGCTATCTTGAGCTGGAGGACAACTTTCATTTGCTGCAGAAAATATTTGTTTTTCTAAACAGGGGCATGAAGTTAATCCTCATAAGGAGATATCTAAGTCCTGTGCTACTCTCTGCAGGATTTCTCCTACTTCATTAAACTCTGACATCTCAAAGGGCAAATCTACATTGTCATGTGCCACTTGTGCTTGAATAAAATGTGCGTATCAGTGCTTAATACAAGCTTATTTTTCCTTCTTATTTTGAAAGTGTAATTGCATAGTAAATCGAGCCACAGGCTTCTATTTACTTGTTAGCATTAAGAGTGTGTCAGGCCATATGTAAACAAGGGTATTAGCACAGATCTGGAGCAGAGTCAGTCTGTGCCAGCCTGTCTCTCCATTTACCTCCTGTGAGGGTTTGAGGCAATGGGAAGGAGTGATGTCTTTAGGCTGGTAAATACCCTCACTAGCAAGCACAGCTGTTGGATATTCCTGTCTGGTTATTTCATCACCAAGATTTTGTTATTTTCTAATTCTGCTTTTCCTACAAGTTTTCTGTCTCAGATGATGAAATTTTAAGTGCTTGCAGAACAAATTTTCCAGGAAGTCTTGGAGCACAGCTCTCTGGTGTGATGTGTGGAGAGGTGCGCAGTGCCAACCTGAGACACGTGTCACATGCAGCCTTTGGTGAGAAATGGACTGTGCCTGCTGGGTGCCTATGGAAGAACTTTCTGCTTCAGACAGATTTAGCCTTGGCCTGAAATGCTCCAAATGCTGGGTCACACTCTCAATGTGTCTGCTGCACGGAGCAGCCCCCTCTGTCAAATATCTTCTCTCCAAGAAGGTACTTAATAGTTAGTGCTTTCAGTCTCTTGGACAACTCAGTCAGCCCTTGCACCTGGGCCTGCAGGGTTTCCAGTCCTTTACAACCGGTGTGGTTCCTCCCTGGGTGCTTTACCTGACCCTGTCTAGAGTGGGCAGGAGCTGTGGGCTGGGACCCAGCAAGGTGACACAGAGCCCGTGCAATTCCTCTGCTCTCGTGGCACCGCCCTGCTCTGGTTCCTCGGCACTCCAGTTCCGCCACTTCCTCGGCAGTGCTCGAGGTGTCTGCATGGCCCCAGCACGAGAGACCCCTCCATGCGATTCTCCCCTCTTCCCCTTGCTGTGTGCCTCTTGTTGGGAGAGAGTCTGGGCTGCCAGCCCCAGGGTCACTCTGGCTGTGTCTCAGCTTTATTTCTTACCCTTAGGTGATTCACCAAGCTCTTTCACTGCCTGTCTTCCAGGGATTCAGAATTGTTCACATCACTCCCACTTTGGGAAGAACATCAGCAGAGATTTTAGCCTGTTTTGTCACAAATCTGGAACAAATACCATCAATCCATCTGCAGGAACGAATCCCAGAGGTTTCACTCCTGCTAGGTGTAGGTCTATTTTTTGTAGTCTAGATGACCTTCCCTTGGTGCATAAACATTTCCAGTTTAACCCAGCCCAGCTAGTTTTCCAGCTCACCCCACAGTTGAACCCCTGCTCTGTTTCCTGAACCCCACATCAGCCTTCACTCTGGCACTGGGCTGGGGCTAGGCCAGGAGCTGTTGCTGTGAGAGGACAGACCCTGACCAGACCTCCCACCCTTGGTGCCAAAAGCTGGCAGGAATCAGAGGGGTGGTGATGTGGGGGCTGAGGGTGGGGGGTCCTTCAGCCACTGGATCAGGCAGCCCCTGGGAAGTGAAACACACTCTGCTCAGGCTGGTGATGTAAGCCCCGTGCTCCAACCCATGCAAGTCCAGAACCTGCCCACAGCGCTGTTTCTTCTTGGTGGTCTTTGCAGTGCTTATGTATGGGAAGAAGATCCCAGCAGAGGCTGCTCCTCTTGCTGCAAGGATGGGTAGACCAGGAGAGTGATGCTGGGAGCTTAGGAAGGCAAAGTGAGCTCTCAGGTTCTCTTTTCTCCTGATATCATCCCTGTGGATGTTCAGGACTGATGACCCCCAGAGGCCATGTGATCTGCATCTCCAGGTGGAACAACAGCTCAGACAAAGACACCTGGACAAGCCCACTTGCCTCTGGTGTGTCACAGCCTCTGGTGTGTGAAGCCTTACCCCTGCAGCAGCCTGAAGAGCTTGGTCATTGTTCTCCTGGGCATTTGTGAAGCCATGGTTGATCTGAAGGACCTTCAGGGGCAGCTGGCTGGGAACAGGGCCAGGCCCTAGGTGTCTCCTGCAAGGCTTGCAGTTAGGAAGGGTAACACAGAAGTGCAGCCAGTGCAGGGGAAAAGCCACCAAAGCAGACCATGTGAGCTGCCTGCATGACAGCTGAAGCTGTCAGTGTCACAGCTGTGCCAGCAGTTCTTAGGACAGATACAGCCGTATTAGCCACAAGGCCGCCACACATCCCACTGCCTCTTCCTTCACTCTTCCCTTCTGGAGGATAAACAAAAATAGAATTGTGTGGTTAACAGTGTTCAGTTAGCTTCAGCCTGGCTTCATTCCTCCTGCCTTAGTCTGTGCAGTTGTCTTCCAGGAGAACTCCTGCCCATCACTGAAGAGCTGTGGGAGGGCCAGTCCACAGTGGCATGGCTTGACCCCACTGTTTGTGCACAGTCTCTGGACCTTGTCACTGGAGATCTCTGGATTCACAGTGTTGATGCTGATTGTGAACCAAAAAAGCTGGCATGCAAGTGTGTTCACTGGGCAGAGAGGAGCCTTCTGAGCTGGTGATGCGTCCATTTGAGAGCTGCTCTGTGAGGTGTCCTCTTGTGTCTGCCCTGGGGCAGTTGTTCTCTGTCATAGAAGCTGGAGAAGCATACCCCTGGGGATGCTGCAGGAGCAGAGCGCCATGTCTCCTGGAAAAGGACATATGAATCCTAGGCAAAGCGGGCTCAGGGCAGCACATCGCTGGGGAGGCCAAGCTCTCTGCTCTTCACCAGGCAATGGAAAACCAGCCTGTGATGGCTGCTGCTCTGGTGGGAAGCATTAGAGGCACAGGGCTGCCACCACTCTGGAGCTAGTGGGAAGCAGGCTGGTAAAGACCTCTGCCAGCACAGGAATGTCATGGTCATGATGATGTACATGGAGCAATTTTTAAACATTGCAATTTGAGTTCATTCCATTGCAAACGTAAGTAGTAGGTAACTAGATCAACATCCTGCTGAGCATCCAGTTGAGCTGCTACTTATTTCAGCAATGGAATTAGCAAAAAATGCTGATCTCTTCAATGTGACCAAGCATGTCCAGGTATTGCATGCAATAGGACCAGGGTGGTCCAGAAGAGCACAAGAGGCAGGATTTGATGTGGCAGTGCTGGAGCAAGGTGAGGAGAGGAGTTTTCTCAGTGCTATTAAGGGTCTTTTTCAACCTAAATGATTCCATGAGTCTAGAAGCTGGAGGAAGCAATAGTGTGTCTGTTTAGTTGAATTCCCCACATATAGTAGACAAGAAATATCTCTGAAAGCCTCCTAGGCTGCTTCCGTGGTCGAGAGATACACTGGTTGCTTGTCAGCGGGCAGACAGGCTGCACTATGTGCTCAGAATATGATGGTCCCATATTCAGGGAAAGATCTAAATTCCCTTGGCTGCTGAACCTTGCTTCTTTCCCTGGGAGACCAAAGCCTAGGCTAAAGGGCTCCCTGTTCAGGCCAGGCTGAAACACACTCCTCACAGATGTTATGAAGCCAACACACATCTGGGCTGGTGAGAGGTAGGAGGTGGAATACAAGGTGCTGATCAATGTATGTGAGAATTTGAGGGTTTGAACAGCCAGTGGTCTAACGTCCACACATCATACAGGAACCAGCAGTTTATAGTGTCCTCAAGCATGTACAGCTTTCTGTGAGGAAAGGTAGATGCGTCACCTGGAGGAGTACCTGAGCCAAAAAATGTGAAGTTCTCATGGCAAAAATGTTCAAAGCAGTGTTCTGAAACAAAATTATTGTGAAAAAAAGTTCCATCAGGATTCCATCAGTGATTGTCAGGAGCTGGACTTTGCTGAGCCTTATGGGTCCCTTCCAACTTAGGATATTCTACGATTGTTATATCATTAAGGAATTACTAGTTGTAATCAAAGCTTTTTCTAAAACAAACAAACAAAACAGAACCCCCAAAAGGCAAACCATAGTCTGCATCATATACACTGTATGGAAAATTTCAGCCCAAACTCTTAAAATCTTGCGAAGGTGTCAGCAACTGAAGTTCTTGCGGGGAGTGATGGCTGTGCAGTTTGGCAGTGAACCTTGAGTCACCTATAATTAGGCAAGGAAACAAGTGCACCGGAAACGACACAAACAAGTTATTAATAGCTGCTTCGTTTTCACTGCTCTCCATCTGGCAGCTTGCACTGGACTGTCCTCAGAGTTGTGCTGGGGATGTTCTGGAACAATGGCTGGCCTCACTCTGGCCCATTTGCCCTGAGGAGAGATCTGGGCTTCACCTGGCAACAGGGACTTCATTTGTGCAGGAGGTTTACAGGTACCTGCTGACCCATATCACAGCAGGCAGAGCCCAGCTTCCTTGGCTGTGGAAGGTGGCAGAGACCAGAGGCTCCTTTGGCACTGGAGGGTGCCCTCAGTGTCAGTACATAAATACTCAGGGAAAATGACTCATTCCTGCGTTTTGCAGCAGTGTGTCCCTTGCCTTGTTACTAAAGCCTCTGGGAGATATGAACTTAAGTGGGAGTCCTGGAAAAAGGGCTGTTAGGACAAATCCTGGAGGTTTAGTTTCAGGCAGGCACTGCAGGGTAGTGGAACACTGCCTCCTCCATGAATATCCTTTTCTAGAAAAAACTACAAATCTCCCTAGTGTTTGTCCTGCTTAGTTAGAATTCACGGGATTCGGCTACTGTTTCAATATTTTACTGAAAGGAAAGCAAATTTCCCAGTTTGATTGACAAAAAGAAGCTACTTTGAGAGATGCATGTTATATGGTCAAATCTTTTAAAAGAACGCATTTAAGAATTATTCTGAAATCATGCCACGTGGGGTGTCAGCTTTCTCTCCATGGGGAGCTCACACAGCACAGCCTCCCGTTTAGCATACTGTCTGTTGAATCACCCTATAGCTTCCAGGATATTTTCTGGGGTATTTAGATTTATTTCAATGTTTACAATGTATTTGTTGTTCATTAAACATATTTACCCAGGCTAACCCAACATGAAAGAAATTATCTTGTTTACAGTGGAACTTTGACAAAAATCATGCAGGAAAGATAGACAAACACACAGAAACTTGGATTGCTGAGTGGAACATTGATTTGCTGCCACTTCCAATTTTTCTCATTAGAACTTATTTTATTTGAACATAACTCAGTACCCCGTGTAAATGTGAAGTTGTTAATCTTATTACTATACAGAAAACAAATTAATTATTATGCATGATATTGGAAATGGGTTGTTAGGTTGAAATTGGGAAAATTAGAAAAATACACTAATTACTTCAAATGATATCTGATGTACATATACAACTCTGTTTTTAAAATAATTTCCAATATTCAGATAGCAAATACAGCAAGTAGAAAAGTCCTTTTCTTTTTTTCTATGTGGTTTTAAAATTTCCAGCCTCTATCCTGAAGGTTGGATTAAAGACTGCAGTACACACTTAGAATTTTATCCTTTAAAATGCTTGTATTTAAGAAAATGAGAGAAAATGAAGCTGAATTTCATCCAGCTGCAAGGCAGGATTCACCATGTTCATATAATTAATTAGTATGAGAGTCAGGTGGTTTACCTGTACAGGACAAGGATCTGCATTTCAGGTTTGATATCTCACCATGACTGCTTAAGAACGCTTTGAAGGGTGGAGAAAGCCTGCTAGTGGTATTCTTTTAGGAAAAAAACAAAAACAAACCCAAAATATTAGGAACAGGAGAAGGAGTGTGTTTGTGAGGTGTCATTATTGGCAAAGCTTGCACGGCTGTTAGAGTGCCAGGAAGCCAGGCTGTGGCTGAGACCTCTTGTTTCTGTGGCACTAAGGACCTTTTTAAGTCAGTGTGGATTTGAGGAGGGTTGGGAGGAAAGGGGAGCCAAGCTATCCCACTTGTATTCTGTCTCTCTGGAGCACATAATATCCTTGCTGTTGAGGCAATGATGGAGCACAAGGTGGGTCTGGTCCCCTCACCGTGACACAGGCAGTGCCAGTCTGGGGCTGACTGATGCAGGCTACAGGCAGAGCCAGGCTGGGCTCGCTCTGCCCTCTAGCATGCCTGTGCTCCTTCCTGAAGTCCCTAGTACTGGCAGTCAGCAAAACTCCTGCCATGCCTAAGTGTCACTCCTGTGGATCAGGCATTAGAAAGAAACCTCATCAGTCAGAACTGTCATCACCAGTTACAGGATGTCAATGTAGTTGGCAAAAGTCAGTTTTACCTTTTAAGTAAGCCCCCTTACTTACTGTGAGCTTTGCATGCCCAGAGGCTGCCACTTGAATATTTTCCTCTGCAGCCCATGTGAAATGTTGCTCTCTCTGTAGAGAGCTGGGAAAGTCACAGGGCTTTCAGGAAAAAGTGTGTCAAAATCAGAGACAAAATGGTGAAGTTAACAGCAGTGGAAGATCTTTACCTTGCTCATCATCTAGTCCATCCTGGAGTCTTTTTGCCCCCATCATATAGACCTGGTAGATCTTAGCACACATATAACCCTGCCCTCTACCCCAGTTTCCCACCAACACCATCTTCCATGCTAGAGCCTATTTTTCTAGACTGAACCTGTTATTTCTCCTTATAATTTCCCTCACTGTCCATCCGGCACAACCAGACTTCTCAGGCTGAGACTGATCTAATTTTGAAGACTGCCACTGTGGTAGCTCACCTTTTGAACTCCCTGCTGGACCAGGCAGAGATGGGAAAGCACCCACTGATCACCCATGGCAAGCTGCTCTGCACATACCCAGCTGGACTTACAGACCTCCTGACTGGACCAGAATACCTTCCTCCAGCAAAGTGACAAGTTCCACCTTTCCTGTGGTGTGGATGCAGTTTGGACTGTGGTTTCTGTGTGTGATTTCCTTGGAAACTCCTTGAGGCAGGGAAGCAAAGACAGAAAGGCAGCCCTATCAAAAAACAAAATCTTTGTCACATTTGGAGTTTCCAGAGGTGTCTTCCAGCTGGGCAACTGGATTTTTCCTTCACGAAACAAGTGTTTAATGATATCCCATGTTCCTTGCTGCAAAACTCCTGAAAAAGTTCCCTCAAATTGCAATACTCAAAATAATTCATACCCCACAGGGCAAGAAATAGAGACAGAACTAAAATAGCAGCACTAATGAGCGAAGTAGATATCAGAGCAGAGCTGTAAAAGCAGTGAGGAAATTCCCCTAAAGAATGTTTTGTTCTGCTTTAGTGACACTAAATACAAGGGTTCATCTTCAAAGTCTCTTGCCATGAGGCTGCCATGAGCCATGTGGAGAGGAACACACCTGGGCATTTCAAAACTTGGACACTGTTTCATCCCTGGAGCCGCAGTTCAAACAGATCTCTGAGACTGAGAGAGAGAGATGGTGGAAATTGAGTATTTTCTTCAAGTTTGAGCAGCTGAATGGGCAATGATACAGCACTCTTCAGTGGGGAGTGGTCTTAAGAATCATCCAGTTCTACACTTCCTACTGCTGTGGGTAGGAACACCTCCCATTACACCAAGTTGCTCCAAGGCCCATCCAGCCTAGCCTTGCAAACTTCAAGGGATGAGGCAGCCAGAGCTTCTCTGGGCACCCTGTGCCGGGGCCTGCCCACCCTGCCAGGGAACAATTCCTGCCCAATGTCCCAACCAGCCCTGCCCTCTGGCACCGGGAAGCCATTCCCCCAGTCCTGTTATATCACGCCCTCATCTAAAGTGCCTCTTCAGATCTGTTCAATATTCTTTCCTGCAGAATATATCATGAAGCAAATGGCTTTTCATGGTAGTTATAGCTATATATTGAGCAAAAAGAGCAAGCATTATCAGACCACTCCTTTTTAATTTTCTTCTTATTGATTTCAAAATTTGCCTAAAAAAAGGCTTCAATTACAAGACAACACTTTTATATTTCACACTTGGTAATTTTCATAGAGCTGTATAATTGGAGGTAAGCAAAATCTGGAGTTAATGAAATAGATTTCTGCATTGTTCTTAAAGTTCCCAGCTAATGACCATTTACAGTGTGATGAGAAAGAGCAGAGCTCTTTGTCATCTGCTCCAAACAGAGCCCCCATCCCTGCCGAATCGGAGTGAATGCAAATAAAGAGAAATTACACCCAAAATACCAAAGGAGAGGAGAACAACAACCTCGTGTGGTAATTATTCTCAAAGGACTGCAAGAACTGAAAACACCCTGACCTGTTGCACACCAACAGGAGTGACTCACACCCTGCACTGCTTTCATCTAACAACATCTTGCAGGCCCTTTGTGGGATGAATTCCATGGAAAATTTGATGTGTAATTCCATGCATGTGTTGTTGCCATGCCTGTGTGTGGGGTGTAGGGGAGCAACTACTTTGTGTACCATGGGAGGGGTGAAGCTCCCAGCTTTGCAAGCAATGAAGGTGAAGGGATGAGGATGAGAGATGCCAGAACAGAACAGGATTTGGGGCCTCTGGAAGCTGTTGATGCCACTTCAGGCATTTTTCAAGGCCCAGTGAATTGAAATAGTATCCAGAAGCATTTCCAGGGGAAGAAAGTGCTTTCTTTAATTGCATGGCAATGTATGAGAGGCCAATGGCTTTGGAACAGGTGGAAGAAATGCTGCAGAAGCAAAAAGAGAGAGCTAATTCCTGACATGGAAACGCAAGAAAACTTCCCAACCTGTTAAAGTAAAATCACTGATAAAGTACAAATAATAAATGCCTCTTTTCTTTTTTTTCCCTTTTTTTCTTTTTTTTTTTTTCTCTTCTCATTGAGTAACAGGTATTTCTCTGACCTTGGTGGTAGGCAAAGTAGTGCCCTGCTGAGCACTTCTGTGCAATGGAACAGCCTGATGGGCAAGCAGCTGACTTCAGCAGGGGTGGGAGAGGACCAGGAAACAGGAGGGGTCTGGTCTAGACTGTGAGTATCCTGGCAGAATGCAAAACAGAAGAAATGGTCCCCAGAAACATGCTGATGCTGAATGAAGGTGGTGTTGCTGTGGAAGAGGTTGACAGGTTGGAAATGACCAGCACTGGGAGTGTTATTTCCACTCCTGGGCCCTTAGTTCAGGAAGGACATGGAGGGGCTGGAGCATGTCCAGAGAAGGTCACCAAGGCTCGTGAGGGGTCTGGAGCACAAGTGCTGTGAGGAGCAGCTGAGGGAGCTGGGAATGTTCACCCTGGAGAAGAGGAGGCTCAGAGGAGACCTCATCCCTCTACAGCTCCCTAAGAGGAGGCTGTAGCCACCTGGGGTTGGGCTCCTTCTCCAGGCAGAACGAGAGGAGACAGCCTTGAGCTGCATCAGGAGAAGTTCAGGATGGACATCAGGAAAAAAATCTCCACAGAGAGAGGGATTGGGCACTGGCATGGGATGCCCAGAGAGGTGGTGGAGTCACCATCTCTGTAGGGGTTTAAAAAAAGACTGGACATGGCACAAAGTGCCAGGGTTTGGTTGATGAGGGGGTGTGGGGGTCATAGGTTGGACTTGATGATCTCCAAGGTCTTTTTGAACCTGGCTCATTCTGTGATTCTGTGACCAGACATTGTGCCATCATCCAAATGATGATGCAATTCACAGCACCTGCCCCACTGTCATGATGTGGCCATTTCCCCTTTGTCAGAGACCATTCTAGCTGTGTCTAGGATGACGTGCTGATGGAGAGCGTGAGCATCAGAACCAGAATATGTGACCTCTATGCCCTCTTGCCTGTCATTTGCTCCTTCCTGGCATCTGAGTGAGCCTGGCTGCAGGTGCTGTGTGGGAAATCCCCTGACTGCCCTTGAGAGCTGCTCTGCCACAGCCCTGCACAATGTGTTGCTGATGTCACACATCCCTTCCCAGGCATCCCTGCACCACCTTTCTGGTTCTGGAGCCCAGCCATGTGATCCCATACTGTCCCTTCCAGCAGGATCTGTGCTCATGGGCTGGTTCAGGGAGCTATCATACAGGACAGCCTCCTGTCTAAGGGACATTTGATTGTCCATGGTAGTGAGTTGAACATCCCAGCTGCTTCTGGTCCACATTATGAAAATCTAGCAAAATGCTGTTAGGAAGTCTTTGCTGTCCCAGTCCCTTATCACAAAATCCATTTTAGAGAAGAATCTAGCATCCTAGGGTGCACACTCCCCCATGAAGCCCAAACCCTCCCCAGACCCTGTGTCTAGTCGGGCTTCTACCCAGGGCTGTTGTGAATGAGAAACTTCCAGGTGTGACCTGGGGGTTGAAAATGTAGAAACATTTTCATCCCCCTTTAATGTACTTGTTTGAATATCTGCTGTGGACATCTAGCAGTCGATGCACAAAGGCCCTGCTGACTAATGATTAAATGCACGTTACCACATTGTTGCGTCAACAGGCATGTTTCCTAAAACCATGAATGGAAACCTTTCTTTAATCCACTGAAAGATGATGGTTAAAACACCTATCTAAAGCAGCTCATATGAGGTTTGTGATAAATTCTCAAGTGGAAATTTGAAAACTCTTTGAAGTTAGGATCAAAAATCCTTTGGCAGCTGGGATTTACAACGGCATATTTTTGTGTGTGTGGCAGCATGTCAACAAAGAGAAGTGCTCACTTAACAATCTGGTTAACTAAGGAGGATCAGGAGAATATTGCACTGTGTTTCTGCAGGCATTAAACACCTGACCTGGAAAGATTCTGGACCATGTTCTACTCTGATGCTACCCAGTTTCCGATCTTCTCCATTTATTTGATTAGAGTTAATTATGTGTTTGGAGACTGTGACCCACCATCCTTTTTTACAATCGGTAACAAAGTATCAGAGTAATAACAGAAAACCTAATCTAGGAAAGGTAACAGCTAATACACTGAATATGTCTGCTTTTGAGCTCTGAGAAAGCCTCAGATGCTTTAACATCCTGTCTTCCACTTGCACTTTCTTCTGCTAGACTTTTATGTCTAGCAATGGGCTCACTTAATACACTGTATTTTCTTCTTCACAGGCAATTTTTGGAAGCAGACTATTCAGTGATTTAAATTTGTGTCTTCCAATCTACCTCTTCTCTGAACAATTCTCAAAAGCAAAGGAATCAATTTGACCTTTTCCAGTGTTTTTAATAGCAACAAACACAAAAGTTACAGCACAAGATGAACTTGAGGTGAAATAATTGTTCTTAAGTTTTTCAAGAGAGACGAGAAAAGCAAGCATTTTGTAGTGAAGTCAACTATTTCAAATTAGAGCACTCATGAAAAAACCCAAACTGAACTAATTCTTGGTTTGTTTACTTTGCAACAGAGCCATAATGGTCCCCTCCTAAAATGTCCATGGGAGTATGCTTTTAGACTTAGATGGAAAGCGAGGCTTCCATCTAAGCAAGCTGTTCTGCCTAGCACGAATGGCCCATAGCCAGAATATCTGCTGTGCTTGACACAGAAGAGAGGTGACAGTCTGCCCCTCCAGGCATCTCACTTGCCAGGCACCCAGGGCCATCACCAAAGTCTGCACACATGACAGACAGTCACCCAAGGGTGCTGTTTCAGGAGGTTCCCGACCTAAAACTGCAAAGATTCAATTCCTGCTCTGTGCTCTGCCCAGACCTCTGCAGTCCCTAGGCACTCCACATAACCTTCTGACTAGCACAGGGATCAGCAGCTTGGCCCTTCTCCCCCTCTTCCCCTGGCTTGGCTGCTCTGTGTCCACAGACACCTCAGAGCCTCAGGGTGCCTTTTCCCTCTGCTGTTCATTCTGGTCACACAAGCAGCACTCATATACTGCATCCATGTGAGCACATTTGCTTCCAGGGAGCTGCCGGGGTGCCCCCAGGACCACAGGGCTCCAGCTCTCCTGTGGATGATGGGTTCTATCAGGCTCTTCCCCAGGTTTGAAGGAGAGGCCACTATGCAGAGGCTGGGGAAGCCCGATCTGCCTGGCCCACTGTGCTCCCGGGAGGCCAGGCCTGAGCTCTACCACGTTCCTGCAGCAACCTCAGAGGGTATGGTGGGGTTTTTCACAGAGCACTCAGAAAGAGACAAAAGTCAGCATCTAGTGTGACTTGGCCTCCCCTGGACCCTGGCTCATTTTCAGCTGTGTATGCAAACATTTGACGAGGCAGAAGGTTCTGCAGAACTGACTTTTAAAACTGTGTCTTTTTAAAATATCAAAGAAACCACATTCAAGATCAGTGAAAGTGACTGAGAGGAGACTGAAGTGGTCACTGCAGTCCCGACACCTTCCACACTAGGCTGATGAAATAGGTTTGCGCTATTCACTGCTGTGATAAACTAGGTTAGCCTTCAGCTTTGACACAGGTTTATATAAAAAACCAGGCAGGCCCCAGTCAGTATGGTTGTGCACTGAAGAAAGAAAGTCCTAAGGGCCAGCAAGGGGAGCAGCCCTCAGAGTGCCAGACAGAAAAGCTCTGTGCAGGTCTTTTAGAAAAGCATTTCACCCAGTCATGGTGCTGGCAGTGACTCCCTCTGCGGAATACACCAGAGAAAGACCCCTGAGAATACACCGACAAGGACGCGTGGCAACTGGCAGCACATCTGAGACAGATGTTACTGGTAGGCAAGAGGAAAGAAAAACAGTTATGAATATTGGCTGAAAAAAAGAAGTCCCTCAGCATTTCCTGCCCTCCTCTTATGCTTTCAAAAATAAAACCCGCTGCTTTTGTCAGCTGTCCCACCTAGGCTCTGGCTTCTCTCTGTGCTTACTAGACAGGACTTTGGGACAGAGTGCTGACATGACAGTCAGCATCTCCTGCCGTTCATGTCTAACATGTCAAAATCATTGTCTGAGGGGACAACGCACTTCCTCTGTGTGGACCAGCTCCTCTTTCAAACCTCTTTTTCTGATGGCTTTCTGTGCACAGCTCTCTCAAGTACTCTCAACTTTACAGCACTAACACCTTTTAAATTGCTTCTGTCTAATTAGCACCCCCATCTCAGAGGTGACTTTTTCTCTGGGAACACACTGGGCCAGGATTGCTGGTAGATCTCCTCTACTTAGAATTTAAAACAACAGAGGAAAAATTTTCCTCCCTTTTCAGAGGAAAATGAGACTATAGTGCTGCAGAGGAGCACCAGCTATTTCCAAATCAGTAACACTCTCCATCACATCTTCCCTCTTCCCTCCCTCCCTTCCCCCTAATGCTGCCAAAACGGATTCAATTGGTAGAATTTGTAGCAGCGCTCCCTCTCTCCCGTGCTTGGTGTCGATGTGTTTTACACAAATACCATATGAGAAAATGCAGATAACTGTGAAGGTGATGCGGGTCTTTGGATACTACCCGCAACCTGTGCCCCTCCAACCCCCTCAATACGGGGAGAGGAGACAGCCCCAGGAGCAGCGCAGGCCAGTACCTGGGGAAACGAGGTGCTCTGCTCCAGCTGCTGCAGGTGTGTTGGGTGACAGGTGTTAGGCCAAGCCCCTCGCAGTCTCGGCGTTGCAGGATGAATGTAAGCGTTGTAGGGTAGGAGGACAACCCTTCACATCCTAACGTTATGCATCAGGTATAAGAGGACAAAAGGCTGGCCCGGGTTCATGATCTTCTCTCTTCAGTGACAACAATAATTGTCCTTGGAAAACTCCAAACCCAGATTTCTGCTGAGCCACGGTTTTTTTTTCTCTTTGCTGTCTTTTTACCCTTCCATGTGCAGAAAGCACAGCATCACTCCAAAGCATGGTCCGGGACATGCCAAGGTCAGGGGCCCTCGGTTGTAGATGCAGCGTCGCGGTGATCTGACCCCGAGACCCCCTTCCCCGGGGCTTTCTGCCACGGCACGACTCGGTGCCCTCTCGGATGCTGCTCTGGTGAGACGGGAGGCATTTTCCAGGGACCGTCCTAGGGGGATCCTGGCAGTCCCCAACCCTGCCGACTCCCAAGGCACTGGGCGGCACTGTCCCTCCGTAGAGAGCGCAGCGGCTTCTTCCAGGCGTCCGTGAGGCACCGGTTCTCGTCCCGGCCCTTAAATCCCATCCTCGTTCTCGGCACCGCGGGGGTCGGTGCTAGGGCGCGACGGGAACCCGCAGCCGCTCTCCGGGGGTTATTGCACGGACAGCAGAGCGGGTCCCAGCCCTCCCTCGTTGGCAAGGGTCGAGGAGGGCCGCTTCCCGCCGGAGCCGCCGCGTTGTTTTCGTTAGTGCGGCAGCGGGGATGGCCGAGCGGGATCAGGGGGAAGCCCGCGTGGTCCCGGCAGGCGGCACCGGGGCTGGGTACGGCTCCTTCTCCCCCACCCCGCAGAGCTGCGTACCCGGCAGTGCTGCTCAGCCCGCGGGCCCACCCGTGTAGGTGCTCGCACGTCTCCGCAGCCAGGCCCGCTCTGGCACACGCGTGGTGCCTGGCCTGCCCCGCTGCGGCCCCGCCGCCGCCTCCTCATGCTCTCTCTCAGGCCGTGTCGGGCGGCGGAAGGGACGGCGGGAGTCCCGTGGCCTGTTTTTGGGACAATAAAGTGGTTTTCGTTCCCTCCCTGCGGGAGGTCAGAGGAACGCTCCCGGGCTGCTCGCGCTGCCGAGGCCAGAGGCAATGCGTGCGCCTGAAGGCAAGAGAAGGGACTCGGGGTGTGCCGTGTATTTGCGCCGCTTCTATGGGGGCACCTCCCCCAGGGAAGAGCCCCCTATCCCGGAGCGGCGGGTGGCGCGGCAGTTCGCATTTCAGGGCGAGCTGGCGGAAAGCTTCGGGTAGCCTCCTATTTCTGTGTGAGAAAAGGAGAGCGAAGAGGGGTTGGTGGGAGCGGAAGCAAAAGAGAAAGAGGCCACTGTCGGCCTCACTTTCGGATCGGGGCGGCCGGGGGTCCCGTAGAGCAGAGTCGGGCCCCGCCGCGGAACCCCGCGAGGCCGCTGGTCTTAGGATGCGGCTGCGTCGAAGGCGGAGGGATGGTAGGGAGAGAAATGATAGAGTTTAGAAACAGATTTGTGTCCGTGCCAGCTCTCAGCTGGAGCTGGCGTGGTGGAGCTGTGCCGCGCGAGAGCCCCTTCGTCGGCTCCGCGTCTCTGCGCCCGAAACATCCCCTGTCCCGGCAGCACTCCGAGCGGGTCTCCCGGGCCGCTGCGGTCGTGGGCAGCGTCGGTGTCCCCCACTCGAAACCTCGCTACCTCTTGCTCGCCATCACGGCATGGCGGTGGCCGTGGGGCAGAGGGGGAAGCTCGGGCAGGAGAGCAGAGCAGAGCCCACCTGCGACCACGCCAGCGGACCGGTTCCGTGTCTCGGGGATTTCGTGGGAGATGGGCTGCGGGCTATGAGTATGCGCGGGTGCGTGGCTGCAGACGCTGGTGGGCGCGAGGAGTGGGACTGCCCACCGGGCTTGGAGCCGAAATTTGTTTTGGCCTCTGGGAAGGGCTGTTAATTCCCGTTCCCCCCCCACCCCCCTCCAGTCGTTTTGCTGAAAAATAAACCGATAAACTTCGGAGCGGTCGAAGCCTTGTGATTTTTTTCCCTGTAACTCTCCCCACCCTCACACGCGGCTGTGGGTCTGCATCCGCCACGTGAATGGGAGGTACTGGGGGAGGAAGCCCGACTGAAGCCCCCCCGGGCCGGGAAAACCCTGACCAGGGCTCCCGCGCCTCCACTGGGCCGCTGTTCCTCGGTCCCCGCCGCAGTCCTGGGGCTGTCCCTCGTCAAGGGGCGCGGGGCAGGAAAGGGCAGGCCCGGAGGGATGCGGGCGCGGGGGTCTCTCCGCCACCCCCAGGCGTTCGCAAACGGCTCCCTGTCCCGCCCCTGCGGCGGCCTGGCCCGGCTGGGAGCGCGGCCCCGGGGGCGGCAGCGTCACCCCCGGCCCGGGAAGGGGAAGTCGGTTTGCTGAAAAGTTGGTGACAGGTTGAGGCAGCGGAGGCAGAGCGGGCAGGTGCCGTCGCCGCTATCGGGGCGGCGGAGCGCTCGGAGGGCGGCCGGCTGCGAGCAAACTTTGATTCCTGCTACAGAACATGTCAAGAGTTTTCCTGGGTTTTGGCTGCGTCTGGGGACATCTTGTGATGTTTTAGAGAACAGGACATGATCTCACATGGCGAGGAGCTCTTTAGTTTCTTAATCATTTCACGGTTCCTTCAGAGGCTTTTTTTCCACCTAAAACGTTTAGTTTCAGCTCAGTGATCAGCTGCAAAAGCTCGGCGGGGAGCGGAAGAGTTGAATTATTCCAACCTGAGAGAGCCCCTTGGAAAAAAAAAAAGGAAAGGAAAAAAGAGAAAATAAAGAAGAAGAAAAAAGAAAAGAAAGAAAAGGCGAAAAAAGAAAATAAAGAAAAGAGAAGAAAAGACAAAATTCAGAAAGGACGAAAATAAAAACGGAAAACACACACAGAAAAAAGAAAACACAAAACAATAAAAAAAAGGGGAAAAAAGAGGGAAAAAGAAGAGGTTGCAATACGACGTGGAAACTTTTTCTTGCCTCCGCTTCCCCAAGTCGTGAAGAGCCGGAATGGACCTGGAGAAAACCTACGCGCCATCCCGAACTGGCCGCACAGGTGGGACTCGGGCTAGAGGCTGCGGAGAGCCCAGTGGCTCCGCGGACAAGGGGAGCGCCGAAGTGAGCGGGGACGCGGAGCAGAACCGCGCAGGGTGGGACCAACTGCCCGCGAGGCCGTCGGGGCGGCGCGGCGGGCTGCCGAGACTTTCGAATGTCCGTTCGCTCCGCTGCTGTGGCCAGGTGGGAAGTAGGACAGGGACCGGGGACTGGCGAGAGGGTGCGGGAGCCCCGTCACTGTGTCCCTGTGGGTAGCGCGGCGTCGGCGCGGGCGGTGGAGAGCGTGGAGGCGGCCTGACGGCTCGGTAGCGGAATGCAATTTCGAAGCGATCGATGGAACCTTTTATTAGTTAAATCGCCTGAATAATCGTTTAATCGATAAAGCATTTCATGGCGCAGCGGAGGCGGCCGGGAGCGGGGGTGGCCGCAGGGGCAGCAACACCGACAGGGCTGTCTGGGCTAGGCAGGATGACGAGGACGGGCCGGGGGCCCCAGGGCAGGGCGCTTCAAAGCTTCTGCCGCCTCTGGCCCCTGTAGAAAGTTGGGCTGAGGGGTCTTCACCTCAGTACCGGGTGAGCAAGAAAGAGAACGGGGTGGTCATGGCAGGGGTGAAGGCAGGCCAGCATTAGCCGGCCCTGCCTGCCCGCTCGTCCACGCCGCGCAGGACGGCGATGCAACCTAGAGCCCCGTCACCGTCGACGGCTGCCCCGAGCCGAGGAGCCGAGCGGCAGCCGAGGCGGCCCGCTCGAAGGACCCCGGCTAGGCTGCAGGGCTGCGCACGGATCGGCCCTCGCCTTTCTTCGGCCGGACTCTGCGTGCCGACTCCACGGCGGCAGCTGGGCCGCGCCCGGCAGTTTCGACTTCAACGAAAACTCGGCCCGCGCTCCCCCGTCCGCAGCGGACGCCGGTCCTGCGTTGCCGAAGGGGGGCCAGGGCACAAATCCGTTGCCGCCGAGACCTAAAGGATTCAGCGGGGCTGGAAGGTCTCGCCGCGGGACGGCAAATTAAGCTCTCCCGTACCCTCGTCCCCACAAAGATTCCCGTGGGAGGACATCCGGGCGGCGGGGCCAGGCCGAGGGCGTCGGTACACCAGGGCTCTGCCATGCAGCCAGTTACCCGTGAGGCAAGGGAGACTACCCAGGTCTCCTCGCCCGTCAGGGATCTCGGCCGGGGCAGCACCGCTGCGGGGCAGGACACGCGGGCGCAGCGGCCTGAGTGAAAACCCGCCGCTTCTGGACACGGCGGCCGCCAAGCCCCGGCGCGGCGGGAGGAAGCGCGAGCAGGCAGAGAAGGTCCCTGACCGCAATCTCGGCCCGCGCCCCTCCGCGCCCGCCCCACGGGCCCGGGTTCCTGGGGACGCCAAGGACCCACGGTCCCGACACGCGCCGTCCGGGCTCCAGGGAGACCAGCGGCCACGGGGAGTTGCGTCGGGCCGCCGGATGCCCCACGCCCACAGGACGGCCCGTCCCGAGTGTTGCGGCCGTGGCCCTAGGGGCCGCCAGCCCCGACGGGGACCCACCCACGCCTCAGTCACGAGTGGCTGCGACCCTGACCGACCCGCGGGGGCTGCGGCCACGCCTCCCGCTCTTTATTGGCTCGGAGCCCACCAATAGGCAGGGCTGCCGCTCGGCGGCCAATGCGGGCCGGTAGCAAGTGAACTT
>VWYI01036777.1:104394-138892 GCA_013399455.1 Anthoscopus minutus | reverse complement strand
GTAAGGGTAGAAAGTTCTGCTGGAAAAGATGTAGGTAGGTACTTCTGAGACAGTTATTTGTTAGTATTTTTAAGTCATGGACTTACTCACCTTGGGAAGATGTGACTTCTTGATGAATTAATTTCTCATAGTAGCCAGTAGCTGTGAATCTAGTTAAAAGACAAACTAGTTTTAAGTCATAATTGTTCTTGAGGTAATACTTCATTAAAATATTTTGCCTTAGTTATTGGTCAACAATACCTGTTGTTTTTTTAAAAGAAGAGTAGAGAAAAGTAATTGACTCATACTAGTGTCAAGAAATCTTAAAATATTTTTCACATAAATGATTGCAATTGTAGTGAAGAAATGCATTCTGCTTATAGGAATCTGTTAGAAGAAACTACTTAGCATTTCACATTTCTAGGTACTTATTAAAGAAGCTCATTGATCTTTTAGGTTTAATTCTGTTTTGATTTTTCTTCCCTCATCCCAGATGCTGGCATTGGCTTTACTCGATCACATTGTTTCAGTAGACAAGCAGCAGCAGTGGCTGTTGTATCTCTCGAATAGTGGCTACCTGAAGGTGCTTGTGGATAGCCTGGCCGATGATGATCTGGCTCTTCAGAGCTTGCTCACGCCTCAGCCTCCTTTGCTTAAGGCACTGTACACCTATGAGTCCAAAATGGTAACAGTGCTTTAGAAATTACTTTTATGGTGTTCATTTTTTAATTTTACTTTTTAGCAGAAGTTGTTTGTCTACACTTTGCATTGATTGTACTCAGAGATATTTTTAAGGAAGCTTTCCTGTCTGACCCAAGAGCACTGTGGCAGTCATTCTTGCACCAGCAGAGATTTTAATCACTGGGACTGAAGCCCCTTCGCACTAGCAGCTCCAGTGACCAACGGGCGGCCCACTCGACTCCCTACCCTCACCACACTCACACAGACAGACCAGGTTTCCTTACAGAGGTTTCCCAGGGCAGTCTCAGATATTTGGATCTTTAAAATGATTTAATCATGGTGCAACAGAATAAGTGCTTGAGCTGTTGCCTCTGAGGAGGGACTCTGAACAAAGGAACCCCCCCTGGGTTTTCATACCCTCTACAGACTCGTGAGTCAGTCTGGGGTCCTCCAGCTGAGTCCTCATCTCCCTGACATGTCTCTGAGTGTCTCATCCTCTGGCTGGTGCCCCGAGTCCCTCATGCCCTTTGTTTTGCAAAGGGTAGGCAATTCTCAGGCTTTTGCCTGGGGCTTCAGCCACCCAGAACTCAATCTGACTGAGCTACTCAATCACATTGAGGGTATTTTACTAAAATAATATATTTGAAATGATGCTAAAATCAAGTGAGAAAGTAGACATTATGTCTCATTGTGCATCTCCAGAACTTAACCTTCTATACTCTTGTGTAGGCATTCCTCACTCGAGTAGCCAAAAGTCAGCAGGGAGCATTAGAGCTGTTGCGATCTGGTGTGATTGTGCGGCTGGCACAGTGCCAAGTGTATGACATGCGACCTGAAGCAGACCATCAGGGGTAAGTGTTGCTTCCCTGGCTGATACAGTCTTCCTGCAAGCACATCACATCTTTTTATAGCCCCATGATTTTTGAGTAATGATTTGTGGCTTTATTCTTTGTGTGTATGTTTCTTTAAACCTATCAGTTCAGCTTAAAGGTACCTTTCACTGAGAGAAAAATTTCAGATGTGGGAGTGAGGTTGTACTTTCATGCTAATTACTTAGACTACATAAAAATTTATTTAATATCTTGGATAAAAATTATTAATGTATTATTATTAAATAATTTATACCGTAATGTTTGAAAAACAGCTTACACTGTAAATTTATTTTGGGGGCTTTGCAGCTGGTGAAGTGCAGAGTTTGTTCTCCACCATAAAGCGCTGAGAGAGCAGTGAATTATATGCTATTTCACCAATATTTTATTATGTGTTTTAAAAAATAATATATTAAGAGTTATATATTATTTGGCAAGTTTATTGATATATTGCCACATTAGTCATTTTGAGGTGATTGAGAGAAGGAAATTCCATATTTAGGGAAATTACCTGGGTTGATTTCAAGTCTTGTTTTCAACTTACAGTTCTTAGTGGCACACTGGGAGTTCAAACTCTTGGGAAAAATTTAAGACTTAGACAAGGTATACTATTTGAAAGTTCCAATTAGGCATAATAAGATTGTATAAAACCTGCAGAGGACCTCCATTTGTGGACATCTGTACTCAGCAGTTGCTTTAGAATTAAGCACAGCTCTTCCTAAAATATTTGAGAATACCTAGTTTTGTATGTCAGTAACCAGGTATTGTATTTCTGCAACAAAATTATCTGGTTTAGTGTAGCATAATACAAAGAAGTGATTTTCACTGCTTAAAGAAAATGTTTGGCAGCAGCTGTGTATCATAAATGTGTTGTTTTTCCAATATAAACTCAGTTCAAGTCTAGACATCTTATTGAAATAAGATGTCTATATATGTCAATATGTCAATAATATTGAATGTTTTTATGTTCTTGAGTGATTGTAGGCTGAGGCTCTGCCTCGCTAGTGGACTTCACTCTTCTTGCACTCGATCTTTTTTTTTTAATCCCTTTTTTAAAAACCTCAGAAGAATGTATGCAATGAGAGATCCCCCAGTCTTCATTCCTGCTCCAGTGGAACGTTATCGCCAGATCCTTCTTCCAGCTCTTCAGCTGTGCCAAGTGATCCTCACATCCAGCATGGCACAACACTTGCAAGCAGCGGGACAGGTAAGTTCCAGAGCAAACAGTATCATTACTATTGCTTATTCAAAGAAATTATATGTGCCTTTGCTCTGATAGTAAGTTGTGGGTGTTTTTTTTTTTCCCTACCCTCACTGGTACAGTCTTTTAAAATTCTTCAGAAGCATTGCTTCCTCTCTGCTCGTCATTAAATTCTGAGTCATTCATATTTTCTCTTATTTTCTTGTGGTGCAGGTTTTGCAGTTCTTAATTTCCCATTCAGATACTATCCAGGCAATCCTGAGGTGTCAAGTTGTAAGTGTTGGATCTCTCCAGGAGCTGGCCTTCCTGACAGGAATAATCAGCAAAGCAGCATTGCCTGGTAAGAGCTGCAATTTTGAAGTCTCGGCCCCATCTGCATGAATCTCAGGCTTTGTTTTCTATAAAGAAACATTAAGACAGAAGAGAATATCCATGAAAGACAATACATTTTTTTTGACATCTAAGCTCTGAGAAAAAGAAATGCTAAATAATTTTTCTTGACATAAATATGGTGGATTTGCAGTAGATATAGTGCTCTTACCCATATTTATCTGACTTTCCATTTTCTTTTCATCATGCTTCCTCACACTAAATACTTTTTATCTTGGAAGTGACTTGCAAATAGAAGTGCTCAAAGTATCTGTGGTATCTTCAAATAAAAAATTTTTATTCAATAAGTTCTGTAACTGATGAAATTAATACAAAATTGTTTGCTTACTCATTTTTTTAAATGTCTTCTCTTTTTATTTATTTAAAATAAAAAGTTTCCCAGGGGGAAGCACTGTAGATTAGCATACTGCCATTTCCCTTGGGTGACTTACCTTCACAAAGGGCTAATAATGATTGTGATGGATGTAGTGGTTTCTTCTGCATGCTTACCAGTTCAAAATAACTTCTCTATTTTGATTTAATGGTTTTCTTTGTTCAGGAGAGATGCCTGAGTACAGTAGAAAGGAGTGCAAAGCTGTAGGTTAAATCCAGGTGCTTCTGTATGCTTACAGTATACAGATCGTTGCACAGCAGCTGTAACTTCCATGCCAGTCTCCCTTCCTCCTTGCCCCATTTGATTACTTACCAGAGCAGTAAGCTACGTGCTCTCATGCATCTCCTGGTAGCTGCATTCATATCTGAATGTTTTGCTCAAAAAATATGCAAAATACAAGTTGAATGTTTGTCTGAAATACTTCCAATGAATGCTTTTATTTAAATGTATATACTGCATAAATTTGTTTAAAAAACCCTCTAAACAAACTGTAAACACTGTGTTATTTAATGGCTGTATCTTTTATCAGGAGTGTTAAATGAGCTGGACATGGATGTTAATGAAGGGACACAGATGGAGCTACAAGGACACATAGGGCGATTTCAGGTAATAAATTCATATATTTAACCCCTGTCCTTTTAGAATTGGCTGTCTAGATGTGTTTCTTCCTGATTTTTTTACTTTGAATAGTAGCAGTTGGGAAAGATATATTTTCTAGCATCAAGAAGAATGTGTAGTAGTTTGAGGTTTTTTTTGTGTGGGAGTGGGATGGGGTTTTGATGGTCTGTTTTTTGGTGTCTCCCCACACTTCCCTGTCCAGTAGAAGAGAGAACATTTGGCAACATCAGAGTTACATGAGGGACTTTGTTTCCCTTCTTGGCTTAGGACTTATGTGAAGAGAAAAATTTGAAGCCAACCCCAAACCATGAAAAGTAATGTAGAAACAGTCTGCTACCATTTTGGCCACAAGCATGTCTCCAGCTCAACAATTTGGTGTATCACACATGCTAGTGGTTAATTTATTTGTTATTGAATTAGTTTTTGTACTCTACTTTTATGATATTTATCGTCAGATTTTGTTTGTCTCTCTAGGTAAAGGTGTTCTAGGTTTGGCAATGGGTAAACCTAAACTGTCATTGATAATATGCTGTATAATAGTCTGCAAGAGGCACAAGAGAAGTTGTGCACTTGTGAATTGCACTCATTTCTCATTGGCAGTGTTTTAGGGTGCCATTAATTTCTAAGATAAATCAAAGTAAGTTAAAACACTAAAAACTTAAATTTTGTCTACAAAATGCTAAAAGTTTTATCTGCATTGCTTGCTTAATACTGTGTCTTAAGGGACATGTGTCACTTAAGTGAAAAGA
Organism: Anthoscopus minutus; assembly: GCA_013399455.1. Taxonomy (NCBI): domain Eukaryota; kingdom Metazoa; phylum Chordata; class Aves; order Passeriformes; family Paridae; genus Anthoscopus; species Anthoscopus minutus. The sequence continues at coordinate 134,032 of VWYI01036777.1, read as the reverse complement.
ATTGTGCACTTTGTTGAGACGGTAATTTAAATGTTCATTTCTTACGGCAGCGCCAGTGCTTAGGACTTCTGAGTCGGTTTGGAGGATCAGAGAGGCTGCGTCAGTTCAAGCTGCAAGATGATAACGCAGCAGGAGACAGAGTGAACAAGAGGGATGAAATTGAGTTGGCCATGCAACAGGTAAGGACACAAGATGCTAGAACCTTCAGTCTCAACATTTTACCTGCTGTGCAGATTTGTTTAGTTATCATAATTTCATACGATAGTAGTAATGCTCTGCACTGGTTTTAATGTGGTATAGGAGTTCACATTTTATTTAAAGTAACCCTTGAAAATGCATTTACTTTAGAAACCTTTATTGTTTTTGCATACAAACTCTGTGAATTTTGAAGGCATAAATTGATGAGAAATTCTCAAAATGAAAGCTGTGCACAGGGGGCAATGGCCAACACTAATTTAGACCCAAAGGGGACTTAAAATTATCCAGAAATTTTAGCTAGCAGGCTTGGGAAAGAGGCAAAGTCCTAGACTTGGAGTAGAAGAGAGTCTGTAATTGATGAGAAAATAGATTCATCACATTCTAGTGAGAAGAGATGAGCAAAGCTTGTTGTTTACTGACATTTGTCCATGTAAAATGTAATGCTCCAAAGCTTGTAGATTCTATAACTGACATGCTGGTTGGTTTTTTTTTCTTTGGCAGATCTGTGCAAACGTGATGGAATACTGTGAGTCACTGATGTTGCAAAGCGCCCCCAGTTTCCAGCACACTGTTTGTCTGTTTACTCCCAGCCTGTCAGAGTCAACCAACCGAGATGGGCCTCGGCAGGGTGAGATTTTTGACTTGCTGCTGTATGAGCCTGAACAGTGTGACATTTTGGCTACAAGAAAATAATGAAACAGAGGCTGTAGTTTCACCTGCTCTTTAAGTCACTTTACACCTATACTTGTAGCTGCTCACTCTCTCATTCCAGAATCCATGCTTGTTCAACCTTGCATTAAGCCAAATCAGGAAACTAATCCTAATTAAAACAAACAAACAGTTTGTTCATTCACAGTCTCAGAAATCTATGTCAGGAAAGAAATGTGTGTATGTAAATAGCACAAGACACAGTAAGGTCAAGATTTTTTTTTCACCATCTGTGCTGGGTTACATTATTTTAAATTAAGACTTCACTTAGGACATGTAATATGTGTTTTGATGCTGATTTTGGAATTCTATTACAACACATGGCAAGAGTTTAGACTGTGTTATTACGCAGTTGAATGGCTAAAATATGTAAATAGTAAGTCTTCTAACCTAGTTATATTTCACATGTACTCAGTACTGCACTAGGCTGACTGCAGTCACAGAATATTTTTGCCTAGATTTACATTTATGTTACTTCTGACACAAGTACAAAATATACTTACCAGTGCTTTCCTGTCTTTCACTAGGCTTTTGACAGAGAGCATAGCTTATTGATTTCTTGGGTTATTTCAGTTTTGTTTTCTTATCTTCAACATCTTGTCTAGATACACAAGCGCCAGTGGTCCCATATTGGCACTTGCCTGGCTTGGGCATTATTGTTTACTTGCTGAAACAGAGCACTAGTGATTTCTTCAGTTACTATGACAGCCATCGTCAGAGTGTTAACAAACTGCAAAATGTGGAGCAACTGCCACCAGATGAAATAAAAGAGGTAATAGTTCTTCTCAATCCATAGTTTCTATATTTTAGTAACTTGGACACAGGCTCCAAAGCATCTTTGGTAAACAAGTATGCACTTATTGTGCATATTCTTTTCTACTGTTGGTGAAGGGGGTCCATAGAATGAGTGACCTAAAACTTTAGGGAAAATACTTGGCTTAACTTCGTAAAAGTTGTGATTTTCATTATATACTTGGAGACAGGTTTAATTTTTCCATTTTTTTTGTCAGCAAGGTTATGCAAATTAAAAATAGCAAGGTTTTAAAGAAATAGCTTACAAGAAAGTTCAAGATACTAATAAGTAATCTTATTTGTTTATTTCTTTTGATATTCTGTGATATGGTACAGTCTTTCTGTTTTTTCTCTTCCCGTAACAGTTGTGTCAGTCAGTTATGCCAGCTGGGGTTGACAAGATTTCTACTTCCCAAAAATACGTATTGGCAAGGCGGCGCCTGGTGAAACTAATAAATAACCGAGCCAAGTTGCTCTCCCTCTGTTCCTGTATCCTTCTAAAATTGAAATGACCCTCAAGGTGATGATGCAGAAAAGCAGATAGAAACGGGGTTTTTTTACCTGGTTTTCTGACCACTTTGAACATAAACTTTTTGCAAAAAGTAAATTTGAAATACTGTCAGTTAACTTATGAGAGTACTGCTTTGCTATTGCCAGAATGTCAGGATTTTCAAGTTAGTAATTCCCATTTTGAAACCCAGCTAGAACTTTCTGCAACATCCTAATAAAGGAGTTGTTACAGCCCAGCTCTTCCATTTTAGTGTCCAGACCCCATAAACATTCACATATGTCCAAGTGTGGTGGAATACTTTGAAAAATAATTTTGGTGTGCCTGTCATGATAGGGGTTTCTAGTCTTACAGCCAACCGCATAAACGTAAATCTCATAAACACCAGTAATTCTGTGGAAATAACCAGTCATCCACAAACAAATTGTCTTCAACAGATCAGAATTTTTCTCTGCTACCTCCCTTGGGAAGTGTGTGCTCTTGCACACTTTGTTGTTGTCACCTAAGGTGTTACTGCCATCCCTGGCTTCACAATCTCAGCTTTAATTTACTGTGTGCAGCTGAAGTACCTTTACAAACCACATGAGTACCCCACAGCTCTCCTCCTGAGGGCTGGATTGAGGCTCTGCAGGGTGGTGAGGACAGTGAGTGTGAGCAATCCATCACTGGGCTGTGGCAGTGGAGGAGGTGACAGGTGGTTAAGCTGGCATCTTCAGCTGTTTCCAGGTGTGTAAATATCCTCATACAGTAAATGTACAACCCAAAGACAATCAAATTGGAGTCCTTCACTGAGATGTGTCTGCAGATATCATAGAAATATGTCTCTTCATTCTTTGGCGCCACCTGGAACACTACCTACTGCACTGCACACCCACTGACTCCCAAGACCCGCTGCTGTCCTCCAGGATGTCATTTAAGAAAGGAAGGCTGCAAGGTAAAATTTCTCAAACATCAAAATGCCTTTGAATAACTTCTGATGGTTAGCTTTGAAACTGGTTACCTACTATTAATAGCTTGCCTTTTTATATTTAATAAAAGAAATTTTGTTTGGATTTGGTGCACCTTTGGACATTCCACTGGAGAATTGGCAATACTGATATTTACTCGCAGACTTCTGGGTTTTCTATTATACATAACCTCCAAAGGAAAGTAAAAGTGACTATTTTTTATTTCTGCTCTTTCAACTAACTGAAGTTCAGCCAATACAATTGGATGAGTGATCTAAAATAGTTTATAGGAAAATATTTCAATATAATCTTAAGATTAAATTAAGAAATAAAGTTAAGTGATTAGTGATTTTAAAAGTATTTTTAGAATTCTAACCACCATTGATTCACCAGAAGATTATAAGTTTGTTGAATTTAGTCTTTTAAAAGAAGAAAGGAAGGAATTGAAGGAAATTGAAGGAAATCAGGGAGAGTGGATTTGTGGAAGAGTCTTTTGCTTAAAGTGCCATGTTGTGTGATCAAAATTATTTATGACTCACTCTTTATGTATTTTCTCTAAATCATTTCAGTCAAAAAATTAGTATAATTTCTAATGCATAAGTTTACTTTTGGATCAATGGATCAAATTGTAGTAAGCTTTTAAATTTGCTGCATGACGTGATACAGTGATAGTGTGGAGCAGCCAATATAATTTTAACATCTTGTTTTCTATTGCCAGATTCCTTTGGTTCAGAGCCAAGCTTGGATTTCAGTAGTGGATTGAATCGAGTGAGCCAGCACGATATAGAACAGGTGAGATGTGGCAGTCTGCTGCAGGGTACAGAATGCTCCTGGCTGCCATGCAGCTATTGGGAGCAGTCTGACTTGTTTTCCCACTTCTGCACAACCTGCAGTAACACCAACAGCATAGAACTTAATTTAGGATTAATGAAGCATTACAAAATTGTTTTGGAAAATACTGTGAAGCAGGTGACGCTTTTGCTGCTGTGCACATATCTTTGAATCTTATTATGAAGAGTTAAGTAAAAAATGATCTATACTTCAAAATAATCATTCTTTTTCTCTTACCCACCAGTCAAACAGTGTTTTTTTAATAACAGCTTTCCAACAACAACAGATATCCTTGAAAGACCAGCAATACGAGGGCAAGTTTCTCAATTTTCTGTGATCCAGCTGTTCACTACAGGTCACCTTCAGCTAGGCTATAAAGAAATGAGATCAAAAGGGTAACAGGAACTGAGGAAACTATAAAATGTGAACGGTAGAATAGAAGTAATTGTGACTTACACAGTTTGTGTAAATTTGATGCAGAGGTGGCAGGAAAAAAAAGATTTATTAATAAATCCCACAGGCATTTCTATGACTGTGCAGAAAAAAACCTGTTCTTCAAAGTGGCAATCTCAAGTACCTTTATAAGATCTAGAACTGTAAGAAAAGTTGCTGTGTCTTTTGTGATGAGGCATCTGTCATTTGTTTTATTTGTTCAAAAGTAAAGTGACAGTATCATCTTGGTAAAATACTTAAAATGTAGTTAATTCAGTTACTCTTTACATATGCATTAATAAAAAAATGTTGGTGCACACAGACTCTAAAGAGTGCTTAAAAGGATTCTTTTAGGAAAAGGATTTAATCCTTAAAAGGATTTCCTTTTAGGAAAATTTTAACTGCAAGATGTGTTTGTATGACTGAGTGAAGAAGCTGAATTATAACCAATAATTCCTAAACCAGAACAAGTAGTACTTACTAAAGAAGTCAGAAAAACCCATTCTTTGGAAGCAGGTCAGAGAATAAATCATAGTGAAGGGATTGATAGGCAGTGGATGATAAGCTGGCACTTCAGGAAGAAAAGATTTTGTATTGATGACTGCATCAAACCTCTTGTTTCTCAGCTTCAGATTGAAGCCACAAACAGCTTTGGTGAATCTCTGCAGAAGAAGCTCCTGGATATCGAAGGTTTATATTCCAAGGTTCGCTCACGGTACACCTTTATTCAAGCTCTTGTTAGACGTATCCGTGGTCTCCTAAGGATATCAAGGACCTAAAAGACACTTGGTACATGCTGCTTGCCCAGTGAAGCAATGTAGTAGGACAGGCCTTCTAGATCATTGCATTTTATAGATCAAACATTTTCTAAATACTGTCAAAATTATTTTGTTACTTTTTTTTTATCCCTGTGGATGAGTTTTGTGTATTCTTTCCTACTGCTCCCAACTTGACATAAAAAATAAAGGGTTGTTTTAGACTGAGTTATGAATAATGTGACATTTCAAGCAAGAAAGAATTCTAATGGAGGACCTCAAGGAAGCAGGAAGTTCTGCGGGTGTAATGATACTACATTTGTTTATGCTTTCAGAGAAAATGAAAACATCCTTTGTCTGTGTTGTTCCTGTTTTACACACAGATATAATGAAACCATAGAGTTCACGTTTCATCAGTTGCAGACTAATTACTGTGGTGTGGACTTTATATTCATTTTGCATTATGAACTGCTAACTTCTGCTCCCCTTAGTCCTCCCTTCTTTTCAGCTGAAAAGTACAAGCTGCTTTTTTTGAAGAAGTTGAAATGAGAAGTGATAAAAGTCATGGAAGGTAACTGCTATAGGTTTGGTTCTTATGGGTGAGGGAGTAAAGGTTTCTGTGCTTTTCTTGCTGCAGCACAAGTATAAAGACAGAAAGAAGTGCATGGGGAGGAAGACAGTAATCATGAATGGTAGGTTGGTTCTGTAGTCAGATTGTTCTCCTATGGGACATTCATATATCCTTGTATCTTCTGTAAAAAAGCTATTAAAAAAAAGTTTAACCATTGATTATTGACATGAGATCTGTTGCACTCTCAGTCTGAGCTTACGGCCCAGTGCATGTGTGCCTTGTACATTATGTTTTCCTCTGAGTTTTCTTTACATAATAGTTAACAATTTTTATGATTTTGTATTTACTTACCTGCACACCCTAATTACATGGATGACATAATTTTTAGGAGGGGATGGTGACAGTGCTGCTGTCAGGTGAGGCCTTGCTATCAATGTTTTAGCCAGCTGGACTTTGACTTGACTTCCACCAGGGTTTTTCGTGTTTCTCCGCCACTCGGAGAAAACCGAGCCCTATTCCAAGAAGTGTGCTGGCTCCGAGGACTCCCCAGCACTTAGGAAAGCAGGCCGTGGTGCCGAGCTGTCCGTTCTGTGCTCGTGGGTCCCGTTCGCCGCCCACTCTCGGTGCCCGCGGGGAGGCCCCGGGCCGGTGACGCCGCCGCNGCGCTCCCGCCCGCCGCCGCAGATTCGTCAGGCGCTGGCCCCGCGCCGTGGTTTTTATTCTCCAAACCTTTCTCTCCGCTCTGCTTCCCGCCCGGGATTGTCCAGGGAGGGCGCAGGGAGGACCCCGCTCTCAGACCGTTCCCTCCGCGTCGGGGGCGCTGCCGGGCTCCGCGTGTCGAAACGGCGGCGGGCGCGGAGCGCTTTGTTTACTCGCCGCGGCGTTCGACGTGGAGCCGGGCGGCGGCGGCAGGGCCAGTGCGGCGAGGGCAGCGGAGCGGGGCGGGCCGGAGCGCCGGCGGAGCGGCTCGACATGGGTGAGGAGCGGGCAGGAAGCGGCCGCCAGAGGGGAGCCGTCCATCGCGAGTCTTCCTGGCGGCCGTGAAGGCGGGGAGGACGGACGGGTCGGTGTTGAGCCCTCCCGCGGGGAGGCACGGTCTCTTGCCCGCCGGCAGCGGGAGGCCGAGGCTGAGGGCCGCGCTTGGGCGATGCCTCCTGCCCTCAGGCCGGGCCGTGCCCGCGGGCCGGTTCCCGGGCAGCTGCTGCTGGAGCGGCCGGAGGCCGCGTTGGAGCTGACTTGCGATAGCGAATCGTCCGAGCAGCGGCTGGAGGGCGTGTCCGGGGTATCCTCAGGCTTCTGCGCTCCTGACGCCTGGCAAAATTAAACTCCGAATCAAGTCGGTAATGGGCTGCTCATAAGGACTGGATTAGGAGAGGAGGTCTGGCAGACTAGTAAATGAAGTAGAAGGAATATTAAAGAGAGGCCCTGAATCTGAGGGTTGAGAGATTGAGGTGAACCTGTCCTATTGCAGATGTTATTTGAGCAGTGTTTTAGCGTGGGAAAAGCATACACAGTAGCATATAAAAAGAGGGAGTGAGAGGTGTATGGCGGCAAGCAAAATTACTGACTGAAAGAATTTTCAAATCTTAGGCCTCCATGCAGCCACTGATAACCTTCTACTTGTGATGTTTCTATTGAAATACCTTTTTCCAGCTCAGTTCTCTTCAGGTTATTTGCCTGTCTAGCAGTAAGAGGTGCCATGAGCAGCACTATGCAGACTGGCAATTGATGGTCCCTTATACCTTCTTGTTTTCCAGGTCTGTAGCCCTTACAGCTTCTGTGGTGGGATGGGCTTAGAAGAAATAAAGCAACCTGTTATCAGGCTGAGTTCCTTCTCAAGTATAATGTTGTTGCTCCCTCCTTTCCGTGGAAAGACAGAGGCCTAAACAGGCAAACATAGGAAATAATTTTTAGCAAAACATCTTTCAGTAAGATTTTGCTTGCAAATCTTCTTTAATTTGTCTCTGATATATTTATCAGTGTTGTCAGTGATTCTGGTTTGTTGGATGTTTCATTACCTTTTGCAGGCTTAAAGTGCATTTACAAAGTTATGATTTAACATTAGATATACTTGTTATAGAAATCTTTGGAAAAAATGTACTTGTTACTGGCTTAGAACATTGGTATTCTTTCTATGATTAAAAATCTAGTAGGCATAAATCAGATACTAGGCTGGCTTCAAGTACTCTTGCATGCATTTAGAGAATAAATGAGATGCTGAGACAAGCCAATTTTGAAAAAAAGAACGAGAAAGACATTTAAAATCAGCTCCTAGACTTCTCTGTAGGATTAATGTACTTGATTTGGTTCATCTTCTCTGTTTGTAATGAACTGTTTTAGTATGTATCTACTGATTTATACCCAATTTTAAGAAAAAAAAAAAGTGGTTGGTCCTGTGGAAGATCATTCTTCTGATGCTGAATTCTTTAAGTCTTCTTTTGGTCCTTGTAAAGTCTCTGTCACTGAAAAGGTAGAGTCTGATACAAGCCAAAAAGAAGATGACGCAGATTTTGGCAAATGAGAGAAAAGGAAAAAATATAATTGTAACAGCAGTGAGAAAGCTTTGATGCTGCTGTAATGTGAATTGCTGGAGTGAGCTACCACAAATTCATAAAATGGCAGCACAAACCAGGAGGACATAGTGTTGTTGAGCACACAGCTATCTGGGCAACAACCTGGACTTGTCTTTTTTCGCTGGAGAGAAGAAATGTCTTGTAGGCCAGTAAGAAATGAGGTTGGTCTGTCTGCCTTTGCATATCCTCTACAGGGCTGGCTGACATTGAAATGTCTTTCTCTTCTGTTTTTTGTAGGGGGCTTTTTCTCCACCATCTTTTCCAGTTTGTTTGGAACTCGAGAGATGAGGATTCTCATCCTGGGGCTGGATGGCGCAGGAAAAACAACCATTCTCTACAGATTACAAGTTGGAGAAGTTGTTACCACCATTCCAAGTAAGTGATCTGCCCATAGGGAGAATATTTGCCTGGAGCCTGTGATTTGCCTGTAGCTCGGACTCATAAACTTTGCCAGCTGAACTTACTACATACTTCCTTCATAAACAAAAGGACCATATGTTGTGGAAGCCTTGCACTGTTGTATCTAAGAGCTTTTCTTGGATAAAAGTGTTACAAAAGAGTATTTTATGCTGCCCTGCGAAATGCAAAAAGTATTTGACCTCAAGATTGTTTGCATGATTTTGCAGGCTATTTGTGATAGGTCAGCATTCAGTAGATGGTAACTGTGGACTGTATAATTATTTTGTTTCCAAATACAGCTATTTGAATTTAAGAGGTTATTGTTGCTGTACATGGATGGTGTACTTTTTTTTTTACAAGGGTGTTTATATAACCTATAAACCTTTGTTTAACATGGAGAAGAAGAAATCAGATGATTTACTTTAAATTTTGTGGAAAATGTAACAAAACTCAGTGTGAGGTTTCAGGGAAGAAGATGATGCTTATTTAAAAAAATGCAACTGATTTCACCACTTGACCACTTGTCTTGGCATTCATGCAGCCACACCCACACAGTGTGTGTGCCCAAGTGTTCTGGCCATGATTGCTCTGTGTAACATGAAGGACAAGGGATGCCTGACTTTTTTATGTCCCTGTCATGTCTGCTGTGTTCCTCCTGAATCTGTTTTTGCTTAGGCCTCTATTACCTTTTAGAAGCCAACAGTTTTCTGGGACATAATCTTTTTGCCTGAGGGTTTTGCTTATTTCAGCCTCCATAAATTTTAAGCAGCCTGTGCCCACTGTTCACTTGCCTGTGCTGTGTTTCTCTGGGCTGGCAGGAAAAAGAGTGACATATGTGATACTGCAGTCTTGTTGCCATCTTCCAGATACTGGTATCAAGTCCTCTCCTGAGGAGTTTGTTCTGCTGTGGCTCTTAAAAGAGTGCAGACCTCGTGTGGACACATTCCTTAGTGTTCTCTTGCTGTCAGTTGTGTACTTGGCTATCACACTGGCAGTTCTTTAACCCTTGCTCTGTTTATTTTTGTGATTTCAGACACTACTGTTGGTTTTTAACAACCTTAGCTCCTGTTACAAATCTCTACAATGTTTACAATGTGGCTTTATTAGTTCAAAAGAAATATTTCTGCATTATTTTGAGTCATGTTTCTTCAGGTAGCTTTTCAAAGGGCATAAACTTCATTAGGCAGTTACTGAGAATTTTCAGGTCTGAAAATCTTAAGCTGATTGCTGAGATATTCTTCAGAAAAATGGGGAAATCAACAGTGAAATTGTTTTAACTTTATTTCAGCCATTGGCTTCAATGTTGAGACGGTGACCTACAAGAATCTGAAATTTCAAGTCTGGGACTTGGGAGGACAGACAAGCATAAGGTAATAGATTTCTTAAAGTCAATTAACTTTCTCTAAAAAGTGCCAAGTTTCTGGAATTCTCATATCAGGCACTTCTGAAAATTGGTTAAGTTTTAAAAAGAGCCCATTCTTGGAGAGCATTTTCATCTGATGGAATTCAGTTTGTAAAACCCATGATGCACTACAGTTTGGAAAAAAACAAGCCAATGTTTTCATTTGTGTTTGGTTTTGCTTTGAAAAACAAATTTATTAGTGTAGGAGGCAACTGAGTAGCATTCTGAGAAAGAGTGGAGAGGGTGATAAAAACCCAAAAAGATACTTCCTAGCTTTGCATTTTTAAGAATACTCAAGTTGGATTTAGGAATAGACGGTAATTTTTTAGCAATCTTCACAAGTTTAGTAATGAGTCATTAATAGTATCCCTGAATGTTTCTCTTGTGATTCCTTTTTCAGTGCTCAGTAGCAAGATGCAGCATAGTTAGCTAGTAAGGAAGGCGCAGTTAGTGAGATAAAGGTTCCTTCCCTTTTTAGTTTCCATACAGTAATCCTGAAAATGGTGGTTTGTTTTGATCCTTGTTAATTACTTGCCTGCATTCATTAGTCATTTAAGATTTCTCTGCTGATCCTTCTTTGGTGACTGTAATGAAGATGCTTATGTCCTTAAACTTTCTTGGCTTTCCTGTCCCTCGGTTATGGAGCTGATGTCCCGCAGTCTGATTCTCAAATAAATCTGTGCCCAGCATTTCTGTTCTTCCCCTGTTTACCAAGTTGCTTCTATATTTGCTTTGTGTTGTGTTGGGGGATTTCTTGGGTTTTTTTTTGGTTCTGCCTTGGGAGAGTATTTGTACCGTCCATTTTTGTAGTCTCTTGAAGAAATCTTCTACTTGCCTCCTGGGCCCTTTCACCCCAGTTTTTACTTCCCCTGGGTGATCTGTTTTTAATTATCTAGCTAAAAAGAACTGCTAACCTGCAAATGATGTGACTGGAACTTCTCTCTCCTGTGTAGGCCCTACTGGCGGTGCTACTATTCAAACACAGATGCTGTCATTTATGTAGTGGACAGCTGTGATCGAGACAGAATTGGCACTTCAAAATCAGAGCTTGTTGCTATGTTAGAGGTAAGAAATAAGGATCACAGTCGTTATCAGTAAAACAAATTGAGAAATTAAAACTTTTTTTTTGAGTAAATAATGAAATTTGATTCAGTGAACCAAGTTGACTGAAGTTTCTTGTGAAAAACTTCCGCCCTCAGCATAGCCTGTGCAGTGCTTCTGACTGAAAAAGCCCTGAATACTCAGCAGGTATTTCATGGATTTGTGCAGCATTATCTGGACAGTTAATTTCATGTAGCCTTGCAGTCACATGAAAATTTACCTGCCAGCCAGGACAGCTGCTCAGTACGGCAGTGTGGCAAAATCAAGCCCTGAAGGATTGACAGTAAATAGTATCCTACTGTATTTTGGAGCTGAAGGACAAACGTAAACAAGGTAGTGCAAGTAAGAAGAGTTGAGCAACACTTCCTTTCTCTCCCTTGTATTGTCCCCCAAAATGCCTGCAAGCTCATTTAGTGTGCCTTGTTAAATCCAACTACCAGCTTGTTTAATAACTTGGACTGGCCATGTTTTGAAGCTACTCCTATAGGGTATCATACTGGAATTGAAAATAAACACCATTCTTTCACTGAGGAATTTTTTACAGAATAGAAATCAGCAAACAAAATAATTGAGACCTGCCGAAGACCTTTTTTATTATACAGGTTTTCTCCTTAAATAAATTCTGTAGGAGTCTCTGCAACAACTTCCACAATTTCCCCTTTTTTTTAGGAAGAAGAGCTGAAGAAAGCCATTTTGGTGGTGTTTGCAAATAAACAGGACATGGAACAGGCCATGACTCCCACAGAAATGGCAAATGCGCTTGGCTTACCAGCTTTGAAGGACCGAAAATGGCAGATATTCAAAACCTCTGCAACTAAAGGCACAGGGCTTGATGAAGCAATGGAATGGTGAGCACCAGTCTGGTTATGCTTCATTCATATGCCTAATTTTACACATTTGGGGTTTTTTTAAAATAAGACTGGATTTGTGGATTAATAGAATGACTGGTTTTCCGCTGGAAGTATTTCAGCAGAATTGAAATGACTTTTCAGTAAACTGACTTAACCTTTTTTCTAGGTTGGTGGAGGCCTTGAAGAGCAGGCAGTGATACAAAACTGACCGGTGCAAGGAAGTATCAGCTATAGCCAGCATCCTCCTTTCTGCAGTTAAGTATTTTCAGGCCACAGATACTTGTAAATAGGACAGATTTGAATTTGACTTCTGTAATGTGGATGCTTCTCTTCAATTGTAAAACTGAAATAAGTGAATGTGTACATGATGATACTCCATTTTTGTTTAAAGAATGTACTTATGTTAATTTGTATGAAAGTCTTACTGGCTGAGAAAGTGGGATTTTTTTTGTCATTCCCCCCTTCCTTTGGTTGTTTTGGTGGCCAACATATTGGTGTAGATAGAACACTAATAAAATCTGGAACTGTCAGCTATACCCAGGGGTGTGTTGCTTGCTAGAGGCTATTTGCTTTACAGAAACAAGTCCAAGTGCTGCCATTTCCAACAGCCACATAGCTGAACACCTACAGAGGTTCCCTTAAGCTGGTATCATTCTACTTCATGACCCTTCAGTGCAGACACACTGTTACAGTGAAGTACAGCATGAGAGCACAAGCAGTGCACCTCTGGCTGCCAACATGGCAGTCAGTGGGCATCTGAAAGGAAAATCAGTGTCTTCAGCTGACACCGTGATGTGCCAGGGCAGCAGCTTGAATTTAACTTCCACTTCATGAGCTGTTGTTCCTGCACTCTCATCTGAGCCAGAAGTGACGGGTAAGTAGCTCAGTATAGCTGCAGAAACTGAAAGCCAAATCAAAGTCAGGAAGCAGACTTTTCTCCCTAGGACTAGTGTGTTCACAGGCAGGAATGCAGTCACCACAGAACCCATTTCTTACAAATGAAGTAAAATTTAATATAAATATCATAGTTGTTGCCCTTTCAACTGTACATGCTCCAGTAAATATACAGGTTTGGAAAAAATTTAGACGTTTTTATTTAAGATCCTTGATGAAAAATGACATAAAAAAATGCTAATAAATACAATTGAAATATGCAAGTACTTTTTAAAACAGTAATTAGTTCTTTAGCTTTGTATTACTTTTCATAAATTAATCCTCCAGGAAGGAAAAGCCTTTTCATTCCACCATTGCCAAATCTTTCAGTGTGTGACTTCGATGTCGCTTGGCCTTGTACATAGGGCGCAGGGATTCCATTTTTCTCTTCCTGGTTTCTGCTTTATTCTTATGTCTCTTCAGCTTCCTCCTTGCAGCAATGTCAGGATTTGCTACAGTCTAAGGAAAAAACAGTACATTGTTAGTTCATTGACAACTAACAGGAGTCCTTGTGAATATTATGAACTTGCTAAGAAACTGGTGGCTGCTAAGACAATGCATGGGCGTTGTTGAGTTCCTCAAAACTGAGGGAATTCAGGCTGCTCTGCCCTTAAGGTAAGCAGGAAATCATTCCTGTCAGCCAGAACCTGCCGAAGAGGCTGATCATACACAGCTTCTTCCAAGTTTTATAAAGGAACTAATGAAACTGTCCTAATTAAGGATTAAGTTCTTCCTCAAACTCCCCTTCCTGGGCAGATGTCAAGCCTTTAGAGAAGCTCTATTTCTTTTTCTCTCAAGAGAAAGTGGAATCTTACCTGCAAAGCCCTCTGCTTTTTCCTCATTGCTCTTTTCTGGTTGGCCTGTTTCTGCACAGAAGAAAAGGCCAGTGAAAACGCCTCCAGTCCCACTAACTTCTTGAGAAGTTCTATGATTTCTTGGGAAAGGTTCTTCAGTGTTGGATCTATTAAAACAAAATGAACTCACTTAATCTTTTTAGCATATGGAACAAGCCAGGAGCATAGCATGGATTCCTCTTTCTTTAATAAAGCATGGCTACAATTATAAAAAAAAATAAGCTTCTGAGAAGCAAAATTTCTTTTAGAAGGGTAAAGTCATCCCAAAGGTAATTATAAGTGGCTTTCTATATATAGCCACTAGGCTTCTGGTGAAATAGGCTTTGTTGGAAATAAAGATGATTCCAGCCTTGTCAGTCAGTATCCTTGGTAAGCAAAACAAGGGCTGGCTTAATTGTTGCAATCACTAGTTAGTGGTAATATATTAACTACAATCACTGGGCAAAAAAGAAGTTACTGGGGGTGAAAAAAGCCTACAAAGAGGTGCTAAGGGAAAACTGAGAGCAGGGCAAATACTTCCCTCAGTCTCACAAACAGTTCCTGGCAGCAAAGACTCTCTAAGTGTTGCCACCATGAGCCCATCCTTGAGTACTACACTTCTCCCACTACAGCACATGCTCAGGCTTTACCCAGTCGGACACAGGAGCATGCCTAACTCCATTCCGTCTTTGAACGTGCAGGTTTCTATTTCAGCTGACATACACCCTGCTCCCTTTCTGGTATTTTGGTTAGACAGCAAGCCAGTGAAATTCACTGATTACAGTATAAATGCCTCAACAGACAAAAGAAATGGCAGGCAGTGTTTGTACTGGGGCATAGCTGTGATGCACATTCCTCTTCATGAGGGAAATCCCTTACCTTGCTCTGCATAGTTGCTGTTCAGCTCCCTGTACAGAGGGGTGAGAATTGTTGGAAGGTAAGGCTTGATCCTGTCTTGCCCCAGATCCACTGAAATTGCTCCCAGGAACTTAAAAATGCAGCTTCTCTGAAAAAAAGCATGAAGTAAGGAAAGGTGGAAGGAAACTTGCTAACTGAACTGCTACCAGAGGACCATGCATCACGGTTCAACACAGCAGGTGTTGTTTTGAACACCTGAGTTATAAACCCACTGCTGTTTCAAGGTCTTACTGCATCCAAGCACAGCCTTTAGAGAGACACAACCCCTGTTTGTGTGAGCTGGGACTGGGTTGGCAGCTGGTGATGCTTTGAACAACAGGCTTTTTCTTGCTGTCCTCAACTGAGGCAGCTGAAGACATGAAAGCTCAACCTAACTCTGCACCACAGGGAACCACAGTGCTTTTTGTGATGCTCTCCCACATCCCCTCCCCTTCTAGCAAGTTTCTCCATATTGCCATTCCCTGCCTGCATGAGCCTAACTCTCAGGCATTCAAAGGCATTCAAATCCCCTTCAGCTCCGTGCCTTGGGGTTTATCACTCTTCCACCACCCCTCAGCAGGCTGGAAGCCTCAGCAAGAACCAGACTGGTACAAGCCTTCTCTGAGAACCAAAATGAAAGGCTTGTTTCTTCACCACCTACTAATCCTCACTTCAGTGCCAGCTCACAGCACCCTCTGCCCCTTGTCCCCTGAAAGCAAAGAGCCAGAACAACAGTATCCTGTAGAAGTGCCCACCTCAACAAAAGCAGTGGGACTAAAAGCACTGTTCTTACCTTTAAAGGGACCTTAGGGGAATATGCTGCTTCTCTCTTCACCATGGCAGAGAGCTTCTTCATTAGCCACAGCAGTGTGGCTGGCTGGCCTTTCTCTTGTGTGTCCTCTCTTTCTTCCTCTCCTTGAGTGGAAGTCTCTCTCTCTTGCTTTGAGACCTCCTGCTCTTCCACTTCACACCTGAGCTCTCCATCTGCCTCTTCACCTTCTTCTGAGGCAGGGGCTAGCAAGTAAATAACTTTGGCCACAAAAAGTAAATTCTTTATAACCTGAAGTGTGGAAACAGAGGAGTCAGTCACTGTGGGCTACCTCTGTAAGCAGCAGGGCACCTAAGAGCCCAGACTTGATCTAACAGAGGAACTTGCCAACCCATGAGTCTGCAATGGCAGAGACCAATGGCCAGAGTCCTGCCCTTGCAGGAGAATAGTGCTCCCCCTTTCTGTCCCTGCCACCCCTCAGTAGACTGACACCACAGTGGGGAGCCAAGAGGCTCACAGCTGCTCAGATGCCCTGAGCAGAGAGCAGGAAGCTCCAAAGTGTGTATCCTGACCAGGACACAATATCCCTCGCATGCCAGGGCCTGCTCTGTGCCTTCCTGCAGCCCCAGACAGTCTCCTGCCCTTACCTGCTCACTCAGAGACATGTCCAGAAACTTGGACTGCAGCTGATGGCAGAATGCAAACGCAAGTTCCTTCATCTGGGGAAATTAAAAAGGAGAAAGGAATGACTCCATTGAAGAGACCTGGTAGCAGAGACTCAAAGCAGTATTTTGCAGCTCCCAAGAGAGACCAAAGGATCAGCTCAACACTACTTCTGCCTCCATCTTACAATCTAGAAGGGTATTTTTGTGCTGCTGAGAGTAAGACCCCAGAAAAACCCCCTCCCAGCAGCAAAGACACCTCCTCAGAAGCTTTAGGTGATGAGGCTTAGACAGCAGACAAGTGACTAAAATGTGCATTCTAAAGTATAAACTGTTTTTATGTCTCAGTCAGAGAATGGGCATGAGCAGAGTGCAGCAGTAGTACAGACATCATTACCTTTTTGTCCAGTTCAGCAGTCAAGAAGACTGTGGATGCAGACAGCTCTGCCGGTGTATTTTTCCTCTTCCCCGACTTTCTTTCTTTCCATTTGTTGACAAGATCTTCTGGCTTAAAAGATGCAAACAACAAGCCAAAGATCTCAGTGGCTGTTAGCCAGACCCAGCTATGAGGATACCACAGGTGAGACTGGACATGATCTGGGGAAAAGAAAACCTCTTTCAGCAAAGGTCTCAAAAAGTCCATTGAGAGCAAAAGTAGAACCAGGTCACTCCCAACAATTAGCAGAGCATATGCTGCAATAAAAATGCAAATGAAATGAACTGTGCTCATCTGCCCAGAACATAATAAAAGACTTTCTAGCAACTCAATCAAACCAAAGTGGAGAGCAGCAAAAACCTACAGGTAGCCAAATGTCCTCACAGGGATCAGGCAAGTCATGTCTCTGCAACAACTATGGTCCCCTCAGGGACTCAGTGCCACAGCTCATCTGCCCATGACATCAGGGGACTGGCTGCTCTAAGACTTGTGTCAGCTGGCCCTGCTGCTGATGGTCAAATCAAACCCCTGAAGAGAGGCCGAGGATGCTTCAGAGAAGAAATGGAGCTGCCCTCCTGTCTCACCTCTGTGCAAGCTGCCCATCACCAAAATCCAGAATAACAATGGTTACCTGCTATCTCACTAAAGGCACCTAGTAGGCTGGACTCTTCAAGGTCACTAGCCAGCCATTTCAGGTCTTCTGATTGCAGCAAATGAAGCAGTTAAAGTAAGGGCAACAAAATGCCAATAAATAGGCTGACATTGTATAAATCTTGCACATAGGGAAACTGCTTGAATCAAGTAACTTCCAGGTTTTCACATCCTGACAGACAAACCGTCTTTAGGACACTATTACCATGTGTCATCATTTTCTGGCTGGTACAAATGATCAAGGAAATCTCATCCTTTCAGGAGAGCTCAATGTTTTCATCCAAGAGAATGTAATTATGGTGCAACATGCAATAGTTACCAACTGCGTGCTCTGGTGGTAATAGAAAGTACTTCCCAGCACCTGAGACAGGGGTGTGTCATTTTCATCGACCATGTAACCTTTTTCATTAGCAACTTCCATTTCATTGCCCAGTAACTGCTATGTGCTTACATTTTGCAGAATGGAAACCTTGTATAATGAAGTTCAGTCATTTATATTAGCATGTGAAAAACCACACAAAGGCACACAAAGACTCTTTCTTGTAACACAGCTGTAATAATTCCTTAATGATCCTTACCCCAGATACTGCTCACAACATCACTGTTCTTGGATAATTGAATCAAGTTGCACTCTGTGATTAGCTTTTTTACCAGCACTAGAAAGCTGAATAGCAGCCTATCTGCAGCCTTCTCCTCTTCCTCTTCAGTTATCTAAGAAAATCAGGAAGTCAAGAAAGATACTTATAAGAACCTGAAGACAGTGCTGATTAATAAATCACTAAATAAATTTCAGATCAACCGTTCAAAAAACTGGAACACTGACTTGTACCCAATTCCCGATATAAACAGAACAGAAGCACCTCCACTGAAGCATTTCCTCTGGAGACAATCTCTGCAGGAGCCTGTATTAGAATCATTCTTCTTGTTTTTCATACAGACATTACTATAACAAACTGCTGGGTTTCTAAATGCAAGAAATTACACACATTATGTCTGTGCATGTCTTTGTGTGGATTTGATTCTTGTAACTAGAGGCCAGCTGAGTGCAGATTTGCCTGTATCACCTGGGAAGCCCCGAGTTGTTATGACAACACCGTGTGTACTGCCTGTGGGCCTCACCCTGCCTGCAACCACCAGCTGGCTTGATGTAAGTTGTCAGTACATGTCACAGCACAGGGTGTGATTATACCACATTTCTCCTCACTGCGGGTACTTTATTTTCATCTCTTGCCAATTTACAGATCCTGAGGTTCTTTTCTCTCTTGTGCAAGAGCAGCATGCTGAACATTAGTAGCATTCATGGCCACTCTCCAAGCACAGTGACTGGCATCCCTCTGGGATTTTCACATGCCAAGCAGAATCTGAGGCAGCCTTGTTATTCTGAGTTAATTATGTGCACTAAAAAGACTTTTCATACAAAAAAACATGGTCTGAAGTACAGGAAGGGAACCCCTTTGAAAGTTAAAGCTGTAGATAACACTGGACAAAGCAGACAGTCACAAGCTTACACTAATCTCTGCAGCTAGCAGACATGTTTCCCACATTGGAAGGAGCAATATATCTGCTGGGTACACTGCATGGCTGCAGGCTCAGGCCAGGTGACTTTGCAAAGTTTCTTTTCCCCTTGTGCTGTGACACATGACATCCAATTTGGGCTTATAGGCAAAAAAAAGATTCTATGTCAGTGAAGTCCTCTTCAGAACAAATGTATGTGTTTTGTCTTTCCTCAGCCCTGAACAGTAAGTCCAACTGTTAAATCTCTCCTACACTTCTTCCATTTTTACATTTTCTTAATTCTCTTTCCTCCAGCTTCATGCATGGCGAAAAGTTACTTACATTTTCAAATTTACTTGGGTTGATTTCTTTTTCAATCAAAGCGAGGACTGCTGCAAGCCGCCGTTCAAACATTACTCCATCCACTTCAACAAACAAACCACATGCCTGGGCAGCCAACCTCCTGTGTGAGCTCTGACACACAAAAAAGTAATGTTTTTACTTTTTACAGCAAGTAATGCCCCTTGTTAACTCTTATAATCAGATCCTGCAACTCCCAAGTGCAGGTGCTGGTAGCAACTTTCACTTTCTGCCTGTAGCAATAGCACCTTAACAGAAAGTGGTTTTCAGAGTATATTGAAAAAGGAGATGCTGCCAGCGAGGTATAAAAGCACCTGGAGCACAAGTTATCCCTGAGAATGCACCCTAAAACTAAATGCCAGGAGACCTTTTCCAGCCCAGTTCCCAGCCGCAGAGATCTGGGAGCTACTCTGCTCTCTAAGTCAGGAACAACGAATCCACCAACCCACCAGACCTGGTACTAGCAATCTCTCACTTGCCTTAATCTTATTCAGCCCTCCAGCAGAGTTCAGACCTGATCAGTGAAAAGACCAAAGAGTACCTTTGTGCTCTGAAACCACTCTGTGACCAGTGAAAACATCAGATCTTGCTTTTCATTGCTGATCTTACAGAGAAGAGATTTACACGTCAGAGCCGCCATCTTTTTGCATTTGGCTGAGTCATCATTTATCATCATCATACATAGAGAGAGAAAAAACAGCCCACAGTACTTGTGCAGGAGATCCTAGAAAAACAACAACCATAAATACCCAAGATGCTTCTGGCATTTAAAGAGAAAAAGAGGGGTATTTGCTGCACTATATTCAGGAGCAGTGTCAGCCCAGAGTGGGCTTCACATCAAGGTAGCTGAACTGCTAAAATGGGATGAGCCTGTTGTTGGAGCATACAGGGTGTGTACAGCAGCCCCAGCCCTGCTCTGACCTGCTACCATATCCCTGAGCCAGCAAAGTGAGTGTGAAGCCTTAAAGACCATTTTTATGCCCAGCTCTCACTGAAACAGGCTTAAGTCCTCAGCATTCACCCAAATGCACTTCTCTCAGAGATTGCAGCTCTTTGCCCCTTCAATGAGTTCCCAGGAACCAATTTGAAATATTAAACAATCAAGCAGTGCTGAAGCACAGCTTACTGTGCAGAATTTAAATTTGTTCTAAATTATTGCTTGATTTTGCACTTCTTCCAGTGTCCTGAATACACAGTTAAGTTCCAGCTGCAGAGCTGCTTAGGCAGGTCAGGATTTTGCATATGTGATCCTGTATAGATGCACAGTTATTTTTTAGGTTTCATTTTGATCCAACCCACTGAGAAGCCCTTCCTCTCCAGTCAGGCCAACCAAACAGAACACACCAGTTCAGTCAACAAGCTCTCATGAATATTGAAAAATCCTTACAGTAAGAAAGCTCTAGACTTCACTTTCTATTCTGACCCCATTTCCTAAACTGGTTGTGTTTCTTCCTGGCATAAATCATGATTGAGGTTATCCTAACTCCAGCTGACACAGCTTTATTTTATTTGCTAACAGAGCACAATAGGCAAAGAAGTACTGCAGACTTTCCATTTCTCTTTTGGAGCAAAGCCAGGTTCTTCAGAGATAAGTGTGTGTTCTGCTCCTGATTAGAGGTAATAGGAACTAGCAAGTGCTTCTAAAATAAAGTGCTTGGAAAATGCTGTTACTGCAAAGCACAGTAACTGCTTGAATCTGGGAACACCAGGGGGAGCTCGTTACCTGCGGGAACGTATCGAGGAGGTATGCAATCATCTCCAGGGCAGACTCCCTCCCAGTTTCATACTCGTACCTGTGAAGAAATAAAGCATTAACATAGAGTTAATCCTCCTATGAAGTTGCCAACAATTTACAAGAACAACCAATTCCAGAAACGTGCATTGATAGGGATCCTTCTACTGCTGTCACCTTAAGCAAAGGTGTGAAGCTCAGGAGGAGGCTGGAGGCAAAACACTCCTGTGGAATTGGTACAGTTGTGTTAACTGTGCCAGCAATTGCACTTGAGAAACTGCCATGGGATAGCAGTCCCCTATAAATGCACCTTCCCTTATTCCTCCTGGATTTTCCACTTCACCTGTGTCCTAGGGTGACTTATGATTCACAACCAGTGGAGGTGGTTAACCACTAAGCAAACAACAGAACCTTTGTTTACAAACAGATAAAGAACAAAATCAGCTGAGAAATAGGGATAAGACAAAAGGATCTGCTTCATCAAACAGCTTCTCTTGGGAATAGGGAAGTGTTTTAGAAGCAGAAAAATGAAGACTTCAGCCATGTCTTCTGCTCATTAAAAGGAGCTTTTTGGCACACTAGAGTTATACTTAAAAACAAAATTCAGTTCTCACAGAGATGTCAGGAATATAAACTCACTCTAGCTGTGCAAGCAGGAAATCTAAATTGGGTTTCAGCTTGTCACCAAGGGGGTAATCCAGAAGATATTTTAAGTAAATCTGGAAAGAAAAAACAATACAGAGATGAGTTAAAATAAACACTCAGGTAAGCCTGTAAAAAGGTTATGAAGAAAATTTAGTGATGAAGCAGCAAGCTTATGAGAATGATCCCTTTCATCCCGCTCCTATTACACAAAGGGTCAACAACTGTTGCCAAGCTCTGTGCCTGGAACAGGATTCATTTTTAAAGATGCTACTGTGATTTGCACAGGAATCTGTGAAGAGATCCCGCATCCTTCAAAATTCATCCTGTAACTATGAAAGCTGCTTTTCGTGCTCCTACTGCACCTGTATCCCAATGCTTGGGACAAAGTAACCAGTTCTGTCTTTTGGTTGGTTTTACTTTGGAAAAAATGAGGAAGCAGAGGGAAGCAATCATGGATTTGTGGCAAATTCACTTATCCTGGGGTTTAAAAAAGAGCAAGTGTAGTTACATAAGCTTAAAAGCCTCCAGAGGAGGTACTCTGTCACTGCTGCTAAGCAGATCTCCTGTACTTGGCACTGGTGAGGTTGCACCTCAAGTACTGTGTTCAGTTTTGGGCTTCTCACAGCCAGAAAGACATTGAGGTGCTGAGCAGCAATAGACCTGGAGAAGGGGCTGTAGCACAAGTCTTATGAAGTGTGGCTGAGAGACCTGGGGTTGTTTGGCCTGAAGAGGAGGAGGCTCAGGGGAGACCTTATCACTCTCTACAACTCCCTAAAAGGAGGATGTAGCCAGGTGGGGTTTGGTCTCTTTTCCCATGTGACAAGTGACAGGACAAGAGGAAATGGCCTCAAGTTGTGCCAGGGGAAGTTCAGATTGGATATTAGGAAAAAATTCTGCACTGAAAGGGTGGTCAAGCACTGGAACTGGCTGCCCTGGGAAGTGTTGGACTATTTAAAACAGGCTGGAGGTATTTAAAAGTACAGATGTGCCACTCGGGGACATGGCTTAGTGGTGGACAGGGCAGTGCTGGGTTAAGGGTTAGACTCATTGACCTTAAAGGAACCTTCCAACCAAAACAGTTTTACAGTCTTATGAAGGCATGCCACAGTCTCACTATAGGCAAGGAGTCTGTGCTTTTGCTATGCACCTGTCTCAAGAACTGAAGCCAGATAACAAGGGGAACAAACATCAATAAAGAAGGGGAAATGGAGTTCAAGATTCAGCAGGGCCAAGGCACGTGTCTGTGAGAGCTAGGATGGCCACACTAAGCCCTCTAGCCTGTTAGACAGCTGTAAATAAATAAGAGACTCTTCATTCCACCAACCTGCCTGCACTGGACTCGCACTGGCTCACTCTGACCCGTGATGGCCAACTCAGCAACCTTCTTCAGCACATCATCAATTTCAGGGACAATCAGCTTCCTGGATAAAATAGCCTAAAAATGTGAAAGCACAGCTGGAGTCACATAATTTTGCTCACACAGTGTGAGATGCAGTACTACAATCCAGATCACACTGGTGTCAGGGGATACCTTAACACTGACTTTTTCACACACACAGACAGAGCAACTCAAAGGAAAAAAAAAAAAAAAAAAAAAGGGATGGTTTACACATTCATATTGGTTTCTGGGCAACACAGAATACCTGATCTAATGATCAGAAATGTTGATTCTTTAGCAAAAACATACCTGGATCGGAATACATCCTCATATGCACTGTGTATAAAACAGCCTCCCAAACAATTTTCAACAGTGACAAGTCAAGCAGTAAAGCTTTGTTGATTTTTCCTCTCTTCTAACAGAGAGCTTTAACAGCATTCTATAGCCTGTTCCTGGTGTGAGAATGTACAGCCTTTCACCAGGAAGCAGAATCACTGCTATTCAAGTGGCTCACAGAACGCCCACGACTGCTGCACAAAGATACCTTGAGAAGGCCAAAGGCAGTGGCTTGGCGTGATGAATCATAAATGTCTTCTTCAGCAAAGCCAAGCAACACTTGGAGCTGTTTGCTTGTTATCTGACTCTTTGCATTCTTCACAAGTATTGTTACACACTACAAAATCAAATTGCACATTGTCAATACACACATGGTGTCATAAAATAAAGATCCATGCTAAAGTCTGACTTGATTTATACCACTTCAGCTTGAAAAGACAAACTGCTGCTCTAGAACATGTGGTCAGCACTATTCTCATCAAATTTTGCTTTCAGATGGCAATTTTGAGAGAAAAGTAACAAGTGAATTTCCCCCTTCCCATGTCTCACTTCAGCTACCAGGATTTACTCAGGTGGCACAAGATACTACTACAAGGAAGAGAGAATGCAAACATGTTTCTATAAAGACATTTCTTCAGATCAAAGCTGTGCATTTTTAGGGAGCAACTATCTTTAAGCCTGTACTTGGGAAAGAATCAGCAAGGCCATGTATTCCTCACTAGCTTGTGTTCTCCTGACTACCTGTCCAGGGAGAGCTACAGGAGGGATCTGTAGCTGAAAGTCTCATTCTAGAAAGTTAATCCTAAAGCACAAATGAGCAGAGCTGGGTCTGACTTACTTTGAAACAGCTCACAACCAGGTGGAAATTCTGGCCTTTGGCAATTCCTGTCTTGGCAAACTCTTTCAGCAAGAGGAAAAGCTGCTTGATCAGTGACTCCATATTTGTACTGACAGAAGGCAAAGGGAACTTCAAAATCCATACCAAGGACTGCAGAGCACCAGTTATCACCTGGAAGAGAGCCAATGTGGGTACAAGTGACACTGAGAGAACTCTTCTCACTCTTCTACAGACATGTAGACATGTCTACAGACATGGTCAGGCTATCTACAACTGTGCTAGTAGCTAACAAACCCAACCTCTTTCAAACCATTCAGAGATAACACAAAGTTCTAAAAGCACTATCTGTGACTCCAATATTCTATAACTTTGATTTTACCAGGTAAAGGTATTAACACAGCATTGTTTCAGTAGATGGAAAGAATGCTTTCTGAAGCAGAGCTGCCTTCAAGACACAGAAAGCCTCACTCCAAGTATCTGACAGGGTACAAGGTACGCCTTCCACTCTTGGGAAACTCAAAGTTCAACAGATTCTCTAGGCTCATTCAAACCAAAAGCTGTCCCAAAAAGTGGCTGCCTACAGTGCCAGGAACAGAGACTTTGGAATTGAATCAAAAGAAACCACAGTTGTGACAACACTGCTCCCAGCAGCCACAGGATCTCATGAATATCATCACAGATAATCTGTAAATTCCTTGTATGAACATTCTCTAGAAGAACTTGCCCACAGTTAAACTTGCAACATAGAGGACTGAATGCTCTGCTACATCAGCAACAAGCCTCCCTTGGAATTACATGTCCTCAAACAACGTAATCTGCACACCTATGAAAGCACGTTTAAAAAACGTGGTGGCTTTCTCTTCTCTTGCAAGTCAACTGCAAGACAACATTTGTGGGCAGGACTCTTAGTACAGCAGACAGAACAGATTCAGCTCAGAACTGTACCTTGACATCCATAGACTTCAGGCAGTCTATAAGCAGCTGAACAAAAGGGTCTAACATTTCCAAAGCATGCTCCTCAGAAGAATTTACTTTGGATCTCTTCAGGCTCATGTGAAGTAGCTGTCATAGAAAAATCAGGACATTCATCTCAAAGTCAGCCAGAATGTAAAAGAGTCGAGTAAGGTCCCATCACTGTTTCAGGTTATAGTAGAATTTATGCCATATCCCACCCAATTATTTCAATAGGCTGAGCACTTTTTATAGCTCTCTAAGAGGCACCACTGGAGTTACAATATACAAAGTGAAGTTAAGGCTAATGGCTGTGCTATTAAAACAATATATCCAGAATACTCTCCTTTGCATACTCTTAACAAATTTTGAATTCAAAGTTTTTTATCTGAGGAGATCTTACCCGAAGTCCTGAATCAACCAGGATATATGTGTTGGTCCTGCTGCTGACACGTGCTTTCTGCCCTCCTCTTGTGGGAGTGGGCTGGAGCAGCAGGCAGCTCTCTGGTTGCAGCCGAGGATCTGGAGGAGGGGTAGCTTTTTTCCTGAAAAGCAGCATATGTATGGCAAAGGAAAATATTCAGATATGAACCCTGTCCACAACAATCCTACTGTCAGGAGTAAAAAGAGCTGAACTGTGCTCAGCTGCTTCCCACACAGCAAGCAAAAGCAGGTCACAGATGGACCACAATGAAATAAAACCAATTTGAAAGCAGCATGACAGAGGGGACTTGGACTCAATGTCACTGTTCCGCAGATAACAAACACACAACCATTTGTATAACATCTTCACTTTTTTTCTTTAGAGAACAGGTCAACTTTGGAAGTTCCTTCAAACAAATACACTTCCAGCCACTGCCCACTGCTCTTCTTTACTGATATTTACTTCAGTTATTGATGGCCTACAAATACTGCTCCAAGAAGTCTGCAAACAGCTGTCAGATCCTAGGGAAAGCCAGCCTATGTAACAGCAAATGCAGGACACCCAAATCCAGCTCTGAGCAGTGACACCACCAAATGGAGAGAAAATCTGATTGGTTCTCCTCATCTTCTGCCCCAGCAGCAAAGCAATAAAGTGAAAACTCATGTTTTTCCTTGTTCCTGGCCCCATGGAAATGTTTGCAGCCTGCTCCTAAACACTGTCCCTCATCCCTTTATCCTAACATCCAAATGCATGTTATTAACTCATCAGATAGTGAAAAGCCCTGCTGAAGCTCCTGAGCACTTGTAGGAGTAGACTCTCGTGAGCTCAACAAATGCTAACTCCTATTATTAAGCTTTATCCTTGCCCTCTGACTGCCCAAACGATTCAGTTACATTGAAAACAAAAGGGGAATGAAAGCAAGGAAACTCTCATGCATTTGATCAGCTGGATTTGAGAAGTGCCTTTTCTCCAAGCAAACCAATACCAGACCGTCTGAAAAACATCCTGGAACTCACTTGGCTTTCTCAGTGAGCAGAGGCAAATTTTCACTGATGAGACCATGACTGAGGAGAAGAAGGGATTCTGCATTCATGTCTGAGTTGAAGATCAGCCCTGCCATGATGTGACGCATTGCCTCATGTACCTTCCGGACTATCTTCAAGCTTGTAGTGCTCTCCAAAGTCTGCAAAGGTAAAACCATTAGAATTTAAGACGGACAGCCTGATGGCAATTATTTGTTATCTGTGTTCAGAAATCATGGGAAAAACTAAAGCAATTTCTCTTTCATCATGTAGTCATAGTCCCCAGCTCTTTCTGTAAACAGCATCCATGGCCTCAGCTCTGCACTAACATCCCTCACTCCCTCTCCAGCCTCTTGTCAGCCTGCAGCCAGTTCACCTATTGCCACTAGGACACAAGAGCTAATGAACAAACCAGGGTTCCATTCCTGTGTGAGCTTGCACTCTGCTAAAAAATCTGCATCTTTGAAAAGGCAATTATTGTACCTGGATAGGCCCTGGATACATTTTGTTGATTTTTCGTTCATGAACAAGAGATTAAACCACAGAGCAGCCTTGCGGGACTTCTAACCTCCAGAGGGCAGAGGCGGAGTGCATGAAGAACTCCAAGTGGGATGTTTCCACTCTAGCAGTTAAAAGCTTCCCAGAATGCCATTCCCTGGACATCAACAGTAAAGTCTCATTTTATGAGTTAGTCGCACACTGCTTCCCCAAAGGAAAATGGGAAGCCAAAGCAAGATTCCATAGGTGATTTCAAAGTAGCCACCCAGAGGCTCTATAATCAACTTACAGAACTGAGAGTGCTCCAAGTTAATAAGACTCTTGACTTTTTTCTTACCTCTTTCAGTGGCAGAATAAGTTTTGTCACCTGGCCCCTTCCTATGAACTTTCCAAGAATTTCATAGGAATCATAACTCTTGTTTTTGCGTGCTTCCATGATCTTGGAGACAATTCCTTTTACTTCTTTCTCTTCAGCTATATTCCCAAACAACTCTTGGTTGAAAATCTTCAGAAAACGGGGAAAATAAGTGAATGAGAGAAGAAAAGCAGGTTCCTCCAGTAGCAACAGAACAACACTATTTTTCCCCACTCAGAGAAAAATCAATTCTCTGGGTTTCCTTCAAAACATGTCTACATCTTTCCTTTGTCAACACAGAACATCCTAGCTTAAGCACACCAGATGAGAACACTGTTCTCACACTCCTCTGTGGTACTGAAATACAAGGAGTGGGACTGCAGACAGATCAATACATCCCAATATACCCCATCTGTGTGGCCAGCTGAGTTCCTGGGCTTTGTGGGCTGATTTGCTCAGCCATTTAAGAGTACAGGAAAACATAGTTAGGTGTCTTAATCTTGAATTCATCCCCTCCTCTGAGGATGCAGGGCTCATGGTAACACCCTCAGAGACACATGACTCTCCTCTCTTGATTCCCCTCTACAAGGGGGTCTACTGATATCTACTGATATCTTCTTCCTTGGCAGTACACACACAACAGGCTGGTTTGCCACCACATCAGAGAAAATCTACACAAAACCTTCCCTCCCAGAGTATGTCCCAAATACTTAATGATGCTTTTTCTTTCAGTCATGAATAGCTTTTACCTCAATCAGGATATCTAAGCAGGGGTCCAAATCACCAGCACTGAGCCTTGTAGTAAGGCCCTTCAGTAAAAGGTTCACAGTGAAAGTCAGCACATGGAGCTAGAGAAAAAGAGAATAGATCATGCTTCCAACCTTCTGCACTGACCTCTTTAGTCATACTGAACGATTAAATACTTCCATACCAGAGACATCACAAGTCACACACTGCACTTGAGCTCTCATTATAGGAAAAAAAAACAAACCACTGGGAGGATGAGAATCCATGTAGTGGCAATAGGATAAGGATCCCTGTCCCACCAAGAGGGCTGGAATCTCATCTCCCCAGTGCTCTTACTGGCATGTTAAGCTGCTTTAATTGGTGCTTTCACTTACAGCACCAATTACAGCAACTAGAAGCTCACACTACTCCGCTGAAGTAATTCATGTGAAAAATGATTCTTAACTCAAACCATGCAAAGAGGAAAGATGAATCAAGTCAGAGCCTTGGCTCTGGATCTAGGAAACAAGCCTTCAGTTAGCATCACCACATACTTGTCCATGCAATCTCCGTGGCAACTCCCCTCAGATACTGCTTAGCCCTCATGACCTTACTGAATGATTTCCTCTAACCTTACTGGAACCAGAGATTTGTCCTTCCCCTTCATACCTCAACTCTTCACTAGGAAAATGGCTTAGACTCTCAGTTCCTTGAGGGTACACACCCTTATTTGACATTTGGCACGGCACAACAAAGACTGATGTGGGCATTAGCAACAATATTTACTTGCATTATACCAAGCTATATTACCAGTGCAAACCAATTTTAATAGCAATCGCTCTTTGGATTCTCCTCCCAACACAATTAAAAAAAAAGCCTACAGAGAGCAGAAGAGGAAGAATTTCAGCATTACCTGGTAGCCATGGATGAGTGCAGACCGCATCTCCTTTAAGATATACAGAAGGTAGTGCACTCCCAACACTTCCATAATTTTAATGAGGGTGTTACGGGCAACGTCTCGTATTTCCTGAAATCTGTTTCTCAGAAATGTGCAGACTTTCAGTAGGATGCTGGAAACAAAGACAGAAAGCTTTGTTAGTCTCCAAGCAAGAGCAGAACTAATTGCATTGCCAAGGAGGCTGCTTTTCAGGCCTGTTTCACAACCATGGCTGTACTCACAGCCAGCCTCATGGAGAAGTTACATAGACATACACACACCTACTGTCCTTGAGGATGTTTTACGGATTGTCCTTTCTTTCTGTACATTATTCTTTCCCCAGCACAACCAGCCCTGCCTCTGCACCTTGATTCACAGCTCCACTCTGAGGTAATGATTACAGAAGTCAAATGCTGAGGTGCAGAGGTGCATGTCACTAGAATAGCAATTTCCAAAATAAGTATTTATGGTCTGTAAGGATGTCCCTCTTGACTTTAGCTGTGTATGTAACCACAGCTTGAGACAGGTGTCTGCACTCATTCCCTGCACAATGAATAGCCCCACTGGGATTTAAGGAGCCCCACTGGGATTTACCTTGGTAGGTTAGCTTCCATCACCTCCTGGGGAAGACACTGCATCATTCTGACCATTGCAAAAGCTAATGGAACACGAACTACCTCATCATCATTCACA